>AYEL01023133.1:0-33363 GCA_000484575.1 Olivierus martensii
GGAGGCGGAGAACGTGGGAAGTAAGTTAACTTTTAAACTAAAATATAATACATTAGTAGATAGGAAAATAACGATAAATAAATAATAGAGTGCATAATAAAATAAAAATAGGACAGGTCCAAGTTAACTTCCTCACAACTATATTTCCTGTCATTTAAAATTTGTTAAATATTATTATTGAGATTTGAAAATGATGGAAACTTTTAACGTTTCTTTGATATATTCTGCCAAATAAATACTTCAATAAAATCATATTGTAAGGAAACATTACTAGATATATCATGATCTTGAGGGCATTCTACTTGCCATCCAGTTTCCTCTTCACATTGTGTTGAATATTTCAATGCTATAAGTCTAACATTTTGTCTAAGTAACTATATTTGTTCTAATAGTGAATTGGATTTGAAAAACTTTAAAAATTATAAAGAAATTATCTGTTTTTTTCAATGAATGTCATATTTTTCTAAGACTTGAAAGTTGGGGTTGGCTTATATGTAAGTTTCAAATTTTTACCAATTTTTAAATTCTGAAGGAGGGGATTAGCTTAAACATGGATCAGCTTGTATATAAGTATATATGGTATTTTACAATTCTAAATGTGTAATTTAATTTCATATTAAAATGTATAATTTTTAATATTATTATACTTTATAGTAATTTTAAATATTAATAATAATTTAATGTTTTTTTATATTTATTCGAATAAAGATCAGCTATATTTCAAATTTATTATTAAAAATATGCAAATGTATGTGACTGTTCATAAATTAATATTATTGCAAAAGTTATTTAAATATCAATTATTACAAAAATAGGATTGAAGTATATAAGGCAGTTGCATTGCATTTTTTTTCACTAGAATGCTAATTTAATATATAAATAAATTTCCACTTGTATTAATGGTATAACAATAAATCAGCCTTATTCGAAGTGGAAAAAAATTTGGATTTTTACCCTTGTTGTTGTGGAGTATATCAAAGATGGTGGGGGCCCTTTTGTAGGTGCGCGCTGCATTAACAGATTTTAAAGAAGTGTTAAGGGCTTTACTTGAGTGGAGTCGGTAGGGTATGGAGAACGTACATGCACGCTGGTTAGAGGCGAGTTGGTTAGAAGCATTATTCTGGCTAGAAGGAGAGGCCTGCTTGTCAAACTTTCTCTTCACATTTAAATAAAGGTTTTGCATAAACTTATTAGAATACCCGTGTTTCCTGCCTATGTTAAAAATCTTGTTACGCTCTGCTCTATGGAACAACGTATCGCTACAATGCGTAAAGCATCTACCAAAGTAAAAAGTAAAGGCAGATTTTTTAAATGATCAGGGGTCAAAGGACCACCTTGGGATGATAACTGGAGTGGCTGTTGGTTTCATGTATACAGTAGTATGGAAGGAATTTTCTCTCGCATATATTTCTATGTCTAGAAAGCTCACAACAGATTGGCTAGCTTGTGTCAACTTAAGAGTAAGGCCATACTCTTCTCTAGAAAAATGGTTTATAAGGTCAATAGCCTTGACAGTACCTTTCCACGCTACAAAAAGATCATCTACGTACCTAGAGTATAACAAAAAGTCGGTAGAAAGGTTGTGGTTAAGTTTTAACTCGATTTCCCTAATAACTAACTCTGCTAAAACCCCGGCCATAGGGCTACTTATAGGGACCCCTTGTTGCTGTTTATAGAAAACTCCATTGAATTCGAAATACGTTTCGTGACAAACTAGGTACGCTATTTCCCGCAAGAGAGCTGGATCTTGTTATTCAACCGGGGTATGTTCTAACAAAAATCTATAAAAGGTTAGGCAGGCAGCATTTAAGTTTAAAGATGGATATAAGGATTCAAAATCCAAGATAGTCATACACCCGTTTTTAGAAGGTGGTGATGCCCTTAATTTTATCAAAAAATCTGCGGAAGAGGAGACGGTGTGTGGATAAGGAACCATAAGGTTGTTACACTATCTCGCTAGATGTTTTTCAATATAATAAGTTGGAAAACGAAGCTTCTCAACAATAGGTCGGGCTGTCGGCGGTTCTTTGTGTGTTTTCATATATGCGACTATCTAAAGTGACCAAATGTTTTATGTTTGAATGTGGGACATGTCAAAAAACAAAATGTTTAGCGTGTTCATGAGGATGCCATTTTCTTAGTTTATTTAGGTGTGCATTATTAAAATGTCTTGGATCTATGCATTTATTAATATTGTAAAGTTTCGAGGCAGTATATATGCGTTAGTGCAACCGAATTGATGAGCAGGTGTGAGTCCTGGCACAAGGGGTCCAGAACACAGGAATTAGACACACTAAGATACGATACAGAAAATAAAAAGAAGGTTTATTTTTAAAAATATACTAAAAACATATCAAAAAGGAAACAAAGCCGTCGCTTGCAATATAGTAATTTTAATCGTTGTTATAAAAAAAACAAAGGGGGTGCACAATATCCAACCCGCACGTACCTGAAGAAAGGTTGTTTTCTTGGGAAGGAGAAGTAGGAGACTCCGGACTCTGGGTCAAATTATTATAATACTGTTTGGAACAATAGGGCATTTGACTCATAACCGTAATAGACTAATCATATCCAATTGTGATATATTAAGTAATGCATTAAATATTTTTCTGTTACTAACAAACAATAGCACTTACTGCAGTTTTTATCTTACATTCTCCTATGACTTGAATATCTATAATTATAAACTCAACTGCGGTAAGTGCTATTGTTTGTTATTAATATTAAAGGAGAAAAAGCAGTAAGTTAAAGAATGTAATATTTTTATGATATTTGCATTATTTGCTATTGTAGAATATTGCTAATACTACAATATTTCCACATACAATGACTGTAAAACTGAATATGCTATTTATGAAACAGTGATGCATTAATTTTCTCCATTACTGTATAATAATTATGTTTAAAAAATAGAGAATATTTTATTGATGAAGTAGAACATAGAAAGTAAATAAATGAAAATTACAAGATATCATATTTAAGGATAGCAGCTATAAAATCTACACACTATCCATTAATAATCAAGAATATTTTAACCTATATTTATATTATCACTTTTAATCATTCTCAATTGAATATAATATATTATACTGTAATATCATTCTTGTTTCTAAAAATCCTTAATCTAGTTATAATTTGGATTATTTCTGTAATAAAATTGTATGTAAATTTATATCTCTGCTTCCACCAAGTACAGATAAACTTTTATAATAAATTCACTTGGAAAATATTAACTTGACATGCTTGGAAGTTAAATAAAACACTAAATTTCATTGTTGATATAAATCAATTTTATCATATAGTATTTTTCGGCATTATCTTTTTTCCTCCACAAATTATAACTGCAAAACCATTTCATATAAATATGATTAAACTTCAGAACATTTATAATCAAAATTTTTCAAAATGTGGCATTTTTTGTTCTCAGTTTAAAGATAATTTATTTTATATGTATTCATCTCTTATTCTGGATATTTA
Organism: Olivierus martensii; assembly: GCA_000484575.1. Classification (NCBI taxonomy): domain Eukaryota; kingdom Metazoa; phylum Arthropoda; class Arachnida; order Scorpiones; family Buthidae; genus Olivierus; species Olivierus martensii. Next base: position 3,478 of record AYEL01023133.1, read on the forward strand.
TCATTTATTTATTTAGTGTATATCCTTTATCAATCTGGCCATTAAATAAATTTGATTCATCTAATATTATTCTAAGAGCTAATTTTCATCAATTTTTCTATAAAATTTAAATAACTTCTGGATATAAAATTACCACGTTTTTAAAGTAATCTGTTATATTAATCTAATTTCAAAAATAATTTGCTTTTTTAACATAAACCTGCTACAGTTATAACTTAAAGCAATGACAAATAAATATATACTGAATTCTTTGTTTCATTGGAAGCATTTAGAAGTTAATCAGGAAGAGCTTATATAGAATTTAAATGAAATAAAAATAGATTGGAGATTTTTATTTTAACAAGAAAAGATATAAGATTTGATATTATAATATGAATTTGTTCAATGTTTTTCATATTATGTAATACAATATAATGTTTGTATTATTTGAGAAATGTACAGAAAGATAATCATCTTCACTGAACTTGTCAATCATTTTGTTCAAAACAGAGTCTATCAATTTTATTAGTGGATCTTATGTTTTATCTGAAGATTATAATTTTTGATTTATTAGCATTAATTATTAAATTATTAACAAGACAGTAATAGTAGTAAGCAATTGAAATCTTATGTTATAGAAAACATAAGATTTAATAATCATAAAAAATAATCTTAATAATTATAAAAAATTTTTTTATGATTATTAAGAATATTTTTCTTGTTTTTAATGTTAAAATTCATGTTTAAAAATTCATAACTAATTTTTTTTATTTTAAATATCTTCAAATTAACATATTCTATAGTGTTTATACGATTATTTTTATACTGATGAGGATCTATAAGAGAGATCAAAAATATTTTTTTATAAATAAAAAACTTTTTCCTGCTAATAATGCTTGTTATTTATGATTTCATTAAAATTATTATTTTATTAACATACCTTTATGTTTACATTGAAAAATCCAAAAATATTTCAATCCAACAAAATATTTAATACTTGAAAAGCAATAAGATGAACAATAACAATAGATATTCTTAAAATTTATTGATATTAGCCAATATTTTTTTTTACAATAATACAATATAGAAAAAATCATCAACTTTTGAGTATTAAATAGTTATTTTAAGTATTAATTTAATATAATTTCTTTGACACATTTTTGTTAAAAAATCTATTGAAGTTTTATAAAATTAATTCAGTACTTGAGGCTAAAGGCAAGTGAAAGGTGCTCTATTTGTGAATGTGTTCAGATTCAAATCTTGTCTAAAAATTTAATATATCAGTATGAAATTTTTAGTATGCACCCATGGGAATAGATTTTTGGATATCTCAATTTTATCAGTTCTGGCATATTTTAAATTTTATTTTGGAATATTTTATAATATTTTTTTTTTTTTTTTGAGGAAGATGATATGAAACTACCTGAGTGTTCTAAACCCTAATGTAATTTTTTTATGGCAATAATGTAAAAAGTTTGAAATTTTATATTAATTAGTTAATGTAGTTTTAGGATTAATGTCAATACAAATTACATGGTTACTCATAAGGAGAGGACACAGCTGACTACCCACTGATTTTGATGAAACTGAACTGATGTTATCTAGAACAAAAAATATCGAATACATGTCCGGGCGTTTGTGCCAATGTTTATAAATAAAAATATTAGTGTTTAAAATTTAGGTTCGGCAAATTTAAGAAATAAGAAAAAGAAAAAGAGCTAATGCTATGCTCGTAGCATAGTGTGTTCATGCCGATCCCATAATTTAAAGGTTGCGGCTTCGAGGCACGTCTCTCTCTGACATTTTTTTTTATTTTAAAAAATAATTAAATTCACATAATTAAAAGAAATTTTTATTTTTATTATATAGAAATTATGTAAACAGTCTCCAGAAATTGCATCTGATGTCGACAGTGAGTAAAGTTGTAAAAAATTTCTTTTTCTACTGTCGTTCACATATGATGTACGTACGTGTACAATGAGGAGGAATACGAGTTGGTGTAATAGGATTTTTTTTTGTATTTTTGTTGCAAAACATTAATTTTATTCCTTGTGATTTAATTCATCACATTATGTATGTTTTATATTAAAAATACGAAATATTAAACACTACATTCTGTATACTCTATTTTTATGCCATCTTATTAGGAGTATAATATAATAACTACATTTCAATACATTAAATATTTATAAAAAAATCAAATAAAATAAAAATTTCTTTTAATTATGTGAATTTAATTATTTTTTATTTTTTTAAATAAAAAAAAACGTCGGAAAAAGATGGGCCTTGAAGCCACAACCTTGAGATTGCGGGATCGGCACAAACACACTATGCTATGAGCGTAGTGCTAGAAGCGCTCTTTTTCTCTTTCTTATTTCTTAAGCTTGTCGAACCTAAATTTTAAACGCTAATATTTTTATTTATAAGGCGTATTGGCACAAACGCTCAGACACATATTCGATATTTGTTGTTCTAGATTACATCAGTTCAGTTTCATCAAAATTGGTGTGTAGTCAGCTGTGTCCTCTCCTTGTCAGTTATTATAACTTTCAATTTGAATTAGATTTCAATCTACTACCTTTTTTTAGCTGCTCAAAATGAAAATACTACCAAATGACAAGGAAAATAAAATTTATATGCAGTCACTAAAAAATATTGATTCCAGGAAAAATATGCAGAATTCCCAGAATTCAGGAATTATAAATTTTGCAGATTTCCCACGAAAATTTTCCTAAGAAATCCTAGGAACCAGACATTAATTTAACCTGTTGCAAGCCGAAACAGTTTAAAAAAATGATTGTATTCATAAGTTGGCTAATTAAGTAATAAAGCCTAATTAATACCGTATTACAGTACTTTGAATTTAAACCGCACTTTTTATTCAAATTTTTAAGACATAAAATTTGGGTGTGGCTTAAATTCAAAGTGAATATTTTAACATCTTATTCTGCCAATCTCCTACTTTCCAACAATTGGGTTTTTGCTTTATGCTTTACAAATACACATAGTATTACAACCATTGATAACAGCTTATTTGGTGATTCGCCATTCATACTTTTCTGATTTAATCCAAAAATTGCTGTTTGATAGCACTGTGTAGAATTGTATCATATCTGGTCATATTTTAATTTTAAGTTTTTAATTTAAAAAAAAAAAAATCACAAATTACTATAATGTTGTTTATAAGCACTGATAGAAACAAATTGCCATCTTTTATTATTTAAAAAAAAAAACTATACCCAAAGAAAATTTTCTTAATGGTATTATAATTTAGCACAAAAGAATGCAAGGATGACAACAGAATTGATGAAAGATTGATTAGAATATGTTTGGGAGAAGAGACCTGGCGCTATTTTAAAAAATCAAAGCATGCTATTAATATAAGCATTCTGGGATTTTTCACTGATGACATTAAACTTAAAGTAAAAACAAAAAAATGTGATCTTGTAATAATACCAGCAGGTATGACTAGTCAACTCCAACCACTTGATGTGTTCGTTAACAAACCCTTTAAAGATAGAATGAGAACCCATTATGAAACATGATTAAATCGAGAAGATCATCCTTTGACACCAAGTGGTAAAATAAAACAAGCATCATCATTAACAATAGCTCAGTAGTTTTGCAGTCTTGGAAAGATATCTCTGAAAAAATTATCAAAAAATTTTTTTTAAAATATTTCATTACTAGAGATTTAAATGGCACCAAAAATGATGTGCTCTGGTGCAATAGTGACAATGAAAATTCAATTCTGAAAGTGAAGTATATCTGAAAAAGATTCTCAATAAATTAGATAGCTTATTGTGTATATTATACCTATTTAAGTAAATAAAAATGTTTCTTATTTTTCAATATCTATTATAATTCGTTTTTATTTTTTTCCAATTTTCCAACTTTGAAATCCTACTGTGGCTTTTTTTCCCGATTTTTCAATTTTAAAATCCTACTGCGGCTTAATTGGAGGCAGCTTATTTTTTTTTCCAATTTTAAAATCCTACTGTGGCTTAAATTCAAAGTAATAAGGTATGCAAAAAAAATTAAAAGTATCATACTTAATTTTTATTAAAATCTTTTGTAATTTTATATTTTTCAGAAGTTTTGATTCTATATATGAAATCAATGAAATAATTAACATTTTTGGTAGCAGCTGGTCCTCTGAATAAAATGAACAATGAATGAAGAAAATTGGACTGTATTTCAAAAATAATAGATAAAAAATCAATATTAAAATATATTTTGTAATTAGTTAAAAATTTGCATAAATTTATTGAAATATTGTCATTATTATTAATAGAGGTAACCCTCATATAACACAGTAGATAAGTTCCTAAAAATGCCATGTTGTGTGAAACCATGTTATATGAGACATGGAGCCAATACAAAAAAAGGAGTTATGTTCCAAAATCAATTAAAAATAAATAACTCTTTAATTCCACATAAGAAACTTAATTTTTATTAAGAATACTAATAACATAAAACATAAAAATATATATATATATGTATGTTAGACCTCAATAAAACAATATACGTAAACAAAAATAAAGAAAAAATATGTATAACATTCATTTAATAATTATATCTTCCTTACCTCTGTTCAATTAAAACGAGAACATTTAACTACTAAACTTTCTTTAATCACTGCTTATACTCATGTATAATGTTTGCGATCCAATACAGCATTACTAGCAGATTCTGCTAGTAGTGCTGTATCAGATTGTAAACATGAGAACAATTTTTTTTTTTTTTTTTGAAGTAAATATTCTGTTAAGCATTTTTTTCACCAAATACTATTTTTGTCAGCATTAAAAGCTTGATGTGATGTGTATCTAGCTTGTGCACAGTAGCATGAATGGCAAACTAACAAAATTGCATTTATGAATAATTTTAGCAAAGTATTTCCAATGATTGCATTTTGTGTGTGTATTGTGTGTCCATAGTTGATATTATTTTCTAGCAAGATGAAAATTAATGAAAATGTTTTGTGTTGTAGGAGAGTATATGTAATTTTCTAAATGTTTTAAAGAAAAACAGTGTTGTAGAAGTACCATGTTATATGAAGGTTTCTGCAATTTTCTAATCATGTTAGTGTAAAACCATGTAAGAAACCGTGTGTTATATGAGGATTACCTGTAATTTATATTTACTAACATGTTTTTTTCCCATGTTTCACACATTTTTCTCATGTGTGTAATTCATTTCAGTAATTTTTATTTTAATATTTTATAAAGTTTCAAATTGATATAAAAAACAAGAATATATACAAAAATCATCTCATCTCATGTGTAAATAGCTACATATTCTTTACTTTCCTCTAATTGGACACTCTAATAGTTGACTCACATCACTCCTAACACTGCACTTTAAAAAATGTAAAAGCTTTGGCAGGAAAAGCACAAGAAAGAGTAGCAGCAATAAAACAAAAGTGTCATACCCCTTTTAATAGTAGATCTTTGTTTATATTAGTATGACAAAAATACAGTGAACATGAAAAAAAAAAATCAATAAGTAAGAAAAAATTTTACCTATTTTAATAGAATTATGCAAAATTTTTATATTATGTATATTACTTTTTTATTTATATTTTATAATTCATACCATAAAAATTAATTATTGAAAAAATATTAGTAATAAATTTTATTTCAAAATATAATCCAAACAACACAAATGCAGTAATCTAGAATATACAGAAAGAAGGGGAAAGAAATGCCAATTTTATAAAAAATATTCAAACAAACAAATTTTCATAAAAACCTTATAAGAAATTTTGGCCATAAAACATTTATGAACCATGATCAGAAACTCGTTATGCTTCTTTTACCAAAACCCTAAACACAACTGCAATAAACTGGTTATAACTGGCCAAATTGCAGTTGTAAAATTCTATTGTTTATTCCTGCAGCATATCATGTCAATAGCCTCTGGCTACTTTTATTATTTAATATAGCAGTCTCCGAAGTGTGGTACGCGTACCCCAGGGGGTACGCGAGACGATACCTGGGGGTACAGGGAAAACATTTTTTATATATTGTTTGTAAACTCTATAAGCTGCTAGATCACTGAGTATTAAAACTAAATATCAAAATAAATTAACGAGTATTAAAACTAAATATCGAAATAAATTAAACTTGGAACCAGACCTTTTATCGCAGTGTCAGATAACGTTAAACCACTTTTCAGAAATTATTAAACAAATGCCAAGCCCATTCTTTCATTAAATTTTAATAAGAAAAATAAATATGCACTTATTTTAATAATAAAAATAATGTTCAATTATAGCTTTTTTGGATATTAGTTTACAAAAAAACAATGTGGATTATAGCTTTTTTGGATATTACATGAGGCCTTATTTCCTCTTTAAAACTCTAATTACAATAGATATCTGCTCAATCAGTTGGGGGTATGCGCCATTTATTTTTCTCAGTCTTAGGGGGTACGCAGTCAAAAACGTTTGGAGATCACTAATTTAATATATTGAAATAATTTTAAAGTAATAGAATTATTAATATAATTTTACAACTAAATAGAAATCTTATTCCTGAAACTAGCAATTTCTGTATAGTATCTTGATTCCATTAACTTGAAGCAAATATAGCAATAATCAGAAAACAGTAACAAATACAAAGTGATAATTAAACAATGCACAAGCTATTGTATGCTGTTGCACTATATCATATGATGCAATATTTTTCAAAAAGGTGTTATAAAATGCATAATTACAGGGTGCTAATATTGGAACTTTGGCAATTTATTGCACTAATGATAGACAATAAAAAAATTTTAAATAAACAACGGTTCATAACAACACACTAATCAGGGGATTAATCCTTTTACGAAATAACCAAACTAATACAGCCAAACTTCCCTTGGCGGATAAAGTTTACATTAAATTTTCAAATGATTGTTATTTTTGAATTAGAGCTAAGGTGCCACCATCTATTGAGTTAATAATTAATTAAATTTTGAATTTAGAATTAAGGTGGCGCCATCTAGTAATTAATGATTATACTATAATTTATAAATTAATTTTCCCGAAATAAAATTTTGCCACCGCACTGGACTCGAACTGGGATCATTGGGATCTGACTTGAGCCAAATATGTCTGCCCAGGTTTGCCAAGAGGGCCTGTGGCTACGTAGATAGTCTGCCTGGGAGTGCTAGTTTTGGCCTAGTCCAATAGTAAGTCTCCATAGTAATCATTATATAAGCTTCCTGAAATAGGATTTTGCCATACGTCACCGTGGTTTAATCAGTTAAGGCATTGGGGGACTATCTCGAGGATCCCGGTTCGAGTCCGGTGTGGTGGCAAAATTTTATTTCGGGAAAATTAATTTAAAAATTATAGTATAATCAAAAATTTTATTTTGGGAAAATTAATTTAAAAATTATAGTATAATCATTTTAAATTACTAGATGGCACCACCTTAATTCTAAATTCAAAATTTAATTAATTATTAACTCAATAGATGATGGCACCTTAGCTCTAATTCAAAAATAATAATCGTTTGAAAATTTAATGTAAACTTTATCTTCCAGGGGAATTTTGGCTGTATTAGTTTGTTTATAAACAACAGTGTCTAATAGTCTGCCCAACTTGACATACATTATTATTTTATTTTTGAATAAAATAAAATAATAATGTATGTCAAGTTGGGCAGTGTAAAATAATAATATCTAAAATATATGTAAAATAATAATATCTAAGTGTAAAATAATAATATCTAAAATATATGTCATTATTTTAGATTTATAAAAATAATGACATATATTTCTACAATTTGAAATATTAAAAATTAAATAGAAAAGGTGTCAATGCTTGATATCAGGACCCAAACCCTACTATTCAACTTAATATTCAATCCAGGCGTCTGCAGTAATGTTAACAAACTATAAATTGTTGCCTAGTCATCTGGTCCATGAACAGGAACATGATGAAAATACATAAAACAAACAATAATACTAAATATGACATTTATTAATTATAATTGGAATAATAGTTTTTATTTTCACATTGTCAAATTGGTATTAATAGGTTAACATGGTCTTCCACAAAACACCAACATATTTAACATCAAGATGATACAAATGTAATGATTAAAATGCAAACTACAAGGACAATGAACACGCACATGATGATAACATTCAAAATGGCAGGACAAGACAAGGCAGGAGGAATTACTCGACAGATGAACAATGATGAATTTTATATGTTAAAGCAATTTATATAATGATATTAGATCAGTTGGTGCATTGTTTCCACTTCTTGATCCTCCATTTTGGACACACCTTCTTCTACAGCCAGCCAAGAAGAAACTAACATACCACTCAAAGTTGCAGGCAAGATGCAACCCTGAGTAATATATTAGTTTCTTCTTTCAAAATAAAAAATGTACTTTTTAATTAATATAAGTAAATCATTTTGACAATTCTTGTTTAAGTTATGGTTATTTTATTTCTGTGGAGTCAACTGTAGCTGAATCTTCACAGGCGATTAATGTGCATAACTAAATATGGTATCCAGTAAATGAAAAAAAAATTGTTTTCATAAAAAAGTTTCTCACTTTATAAAAGAATTTTCTGCAAATGCAGGTTTGTCATTACCTACTATTTCAAAAGTATTTGCATTCCATACATCCAAACATTTTATTAAAAGATATATAATAAAATAAGATATATATACATTTTATTAATAAATAAATATATATATTCCCCAACAAATTTTCAATTGTGATGAAACTGGTTTATTTTGGAAACACATGCCTAACTGTACCTACATCACGCAAGATGAGCAAAATATTCCTGGGCATAAATCCATGAAAGACTAATTGACATTACTTTTGGGAGCTAATGCTAGTGGTGATATGAAGCTTAAACCACTTCTTGTCTATCACTCTGAGAACCCTAGAGTATTCAAAAAAATTCCATAATTAAAGAAAGATTGCCAATGATGTGGAGATCGAATGAAAGGGCATGGGTCACACAGATTCTTTTCAAAGAATGGCTGCTTAAAGTTTGTGCCCCAAGCATCAAGAATTATCTTCAGTCGCATAAATTGCCATTGAAAGCATTGTTGCTATTGGATAATGCACCAAGACACCCAAAAGATCTTGAAGAAAATTTGCTGGATGACTTTCCCTGGCTGACAATTCAGTTTCTACCTGCAAACATCACTTCGCTGATTCAGCCAATAGATCAGGAGGTTATCATGGGTTTCAAGAAATTATACACTCGCGGACTGTTTCTTCGGTGTTTTGAAGCATGCCAGTTTTCCTCAGCGATGACATTAAAAACTTTTTGGAAAGAAAAATTTGATATACTTGAAGCTATCTGGCTCATTCAAAAGGCGTGGTCAGAAGTCACTCAATGACAATTGAATTCTGCTTGGCGAAAAGCTGTATCCATCCTGCATTCAGGGAGAAGGAAATGATGTCCCTAAAATTATGAATGAAATTGTGACAACTGCTAGAGATCTGGAATTGGAAGTGAATGAAGTTGTCATTGAAGAACTCATAATGGAACATGAAAATGATCTGACGACAGAAGAACTTCAAGAACTCTTGAATGAAGAACAATGGTCTTAGAATGGCACCCAAACCAAAATGAGGTCCATAGACTTAGGGATCTCTACAATGACAATGTTATTTATCACGATCAAGCCAGCATTTGACCTTTTGCTCTACGGGAGGTTTCTGTCCTCACTGAGCTCGCCTTAGGAGTTATTTATCACTTCTGAAAAATCTTGAAGAAGAGAGAGAAGCAATCGACATTGGATATATTCTTTAATGCCCCATAAATGGAAAAAAATCATGACTAATGAAAATATAAGACTGTGTATGTATATATATTATTGTAATTACATATAAATAAACTTAGTGAGAAATTATATAATTTTTTATTTACTTATTTTTAGGGTCTCTGGAACGAATTAATCAAATTCCCATAGAAACCTATGGTAAATCGATGATCGGTTAACGAACAATTCGAATAACGAATATTGTCTAGGAACGGATTATGTTCGTTAACCGATCACCCACTGTACTAGTATTCACGATTCTTGGAACCGATTATGTTCATTAACCAATCATCCACTGTATATTAAATGTCTAATAAATTTATTATGATCCATTTATTTCAGCTGTAAAGAATTCATAATAATATAATAATGAGATTTATTGAAATTAAGAAATATGAGAATATTTTAAAGATTAAATTAAAATTATAATTTAAAAATTGTTTCTTTTTTTTATTATTACTTACATCAACAGATTTATCACCTGCATGAAACCAAATTGTATCTATTAAATCCATCAAATTACTCAAAGCAACTGGTGCATTTTGGGGCATCATCATTATTGCCATGGCCTACATAAAGAATTTGTAATAATTTAAAACAATAATTAAGAAAAATTTCTTTACAAATTAATTTGAATAATTACTTATAACAAATTTTATAAAAAGATTTTTGTTACAAATTTATTGAAATTAATAGTATTGGTAGATATTAGTAATTTTTAGGTGAAATGCAAATTATTTATGAACTTCATAAAAAAATTGAAAAAAATATTATATAAATCTTTGTTTAAATTATATATTATGCCAAAAACTATTTTCATCAGAGCATAAAAACAATATCTTATTTATTCATATCAAGTAGCATTTCAATAGTGAATTTTAAATATTTGCATACTCAGAACCGGATTTGTATTTTTGGGGCCCTATGACGAGCAAGGCTTTCGGGCCCCTAAAAATTCAAATCAGCTACATCTAATTTTAAAGGCTCCTTGTACCTAAAAATTCAAATCAGCTACGTTTAATTTTAAAGGCTCCTTATAATCCTAAAAATTCAAATCAGCTACATCTAATTTTAAAGGCTCCTTATAACGAAGGAACCTTTAAAATTTTACTTTCTATCTAGCACTTTAATAAAAACCAACCTTTAAAATTTTACTTTTTATCTTTTGAAGTTCTAGCACTTTGATAAAAACCCATTTTTTCTTATTAAAATTTTTATAAAAGTTGAAAACTGATTGATAGTTTTGGGGTCCCTAGGACGCAGCCTAGTTAGCCCATTGGTAAATCCGGCTCTGTGCATACTCAAGAATAAAGCTCTTCAATGCCATCCTGTTACACTCACAAAAATGCACACAAAAACAAACACTATACAGATAAAACTGTTATAAAAGTATTTTATCCTGTATAGTGCTTGTTTGTGTGCATATCAAGAATATTCTTTATTTTAAGTTCGGATATTATAATATCCAAATAATTCAGATATCTGGATAATATAAAATTTAACATTCATTCAGTGATGTCAAACTCAAGACTGCTAATGAATTTTTATTTTTTTCTTGTCTCAAAGTTTCTACTTTATTTCCTTCTAATTTTTAGCAATCTTTAATCTATTGCAATAGATATTTTATGGAAAGTTTTATAAAATTTTATACAAAAAAAGATTTGATTTTGTCAGTGCAATAGAAATAGTGATGTAAATAAAGTCATTGCACCAGAAATCATTTTTCAAGATATATCAATATGAACAAAATAAATAAATAAATAAATTTTTTGATTTTGTAATTTATGTAGAAATGCTTTTATATAAATCAATAAATCAATTAATGTATATATCTTCTATTATATTTTGGCTTATCTATTCTTAGATTAATTAAATAAATAAAAGCACAAAGAGCTGTGAGAATGTGGAGAACTGAGAGAGAGCTCATGGGACAAAAAATGAACCGAGAGGTGTCTGACCTTGTGGCAGTGGTGGATGGCGCATGATGAGTAAGGATGGGTAACAAATTGGTCAGTGCAAAAGGAGACAACATTGAGTAGTCAACTGCTTCTTTTATTAAACAAGAGAGACTTTGTACAATCAATGACTGTAAACCCGTGACATAGAGAGATATACCTGTGGTACTCTTGAGTCGAAAGTGTTACTAAATTTTCACTCCAGTTTGTCGAATGAACAAGACAGCACAAATAGAGTCTTTAGTCCCAAAGATCACAGTCTTTAGTTCTTTTTTACCAATGGTGGAACCTGATAATTCGATGGATGATGTTGAGGTGTTCAGCATGGTCTTCTCTCCACTCAACAACAGAGTTTGAAGATTTGGGCAGATTTAGTGACAAAATTAGCTAAAGGTGTAAATGAACCTCGCTGTTTTCTCCGGAGTAATCTGAGGATAATCGGCAGAAAAGATCAGTGGAGGCGAATGGAGCACTTAGAAAAGCAAACAAAACAAACGTACTAAAATAGGCAAGGTAATTGAACAAGCTCTGATGGAGGGCGGCATGGACTCTTAAATAATCTGAGGATAATCGGCAGAAAAGATCAGTGGAGGCGAACGGAGCACTTAGAAAAGCAAACAAAACAAACATACTAAAATAGGCAAGGTAATTGAACAAGCTCTGATGGAGGGCGGCATGGACTCTTAAATACCCGTGACCCCTCTCTCACCTTTCCTGGGAGAGGGTTGACTAAGCTGTTTACTTCTCGGAATCTTTGCCAAGCTAGGTGTCAACTTCTCATCCATTTGGCAGACACTTGCATGTATTCCCCGTGATTTATTGTTATTGGGGACGAAAGTCCACTGATGATTGAAATACAATGTGCTATGTTGCCATAGCTCGATATATTTATTTTAACAAGCATCATTCTTCTCTTTCTTTGGAAGTTTCTCGACTTTGTCTCCGTTCAAGGGGGGGCGATTTCCTGGCCCTCACAGAGCAGATTTGTTTGTTCATTGATAATATTTTCAATCAAGCTACTGATGATCAACTGATTTTATTTTACTATCTTTAAAAATAAAAATATATATGTAACCGGTTCAATTGATCAGACACACTAGTCTCTGAAGAATAACTTTATTTTTTCAACCATTCTACATTTGAACTAACCGTTACGTTTTTCTCTCGCTGCGCCCCCTATCCTGTCCGGTTACACACTCCCTCCCTGTGACTGAGTGGTGGGTTTGGTTTCATTAAATAAGTTCACTAGTATTGATTCATCCTCTTTTTTTTCAACCGTTCTACATTTGAACTAACCGTTACCTTTTCTCTCGCTGCGCCCCCTATCCTGTCCAGTTACACACTTCTGCCACATGACTGAGTGATGGGTTTGGTTTCATTAAATAAGTTCACTAGTATTGATTCATCCTCTTCATCTGCACATGTAGTCTGTTTAACTTCTTTATTGTCTTGGCAAGACTCCCAATACCTCCTTACTTTTGATATGTGAACCATTGAATCTTTTCCTTTCCTCTTTTGGTCTATTTTGACTGTAACAGGTGATGTGAGCTCTATGACTTCAAATGGTCTGCAGAAGTAGGGTTCGAGTTTGCCATACCCCGCTTGGGTTTAGGTTTGCCATCCTCTCAGCTAAGATTTTCTCCCCCACAGCAAAATTCGCCTCCCGACGTCTTTTATCCACTAATGCTTTGTTTTTTCAATATCCTTTGTTGTTATTCTCAACCACTAGTTTTCTCGCTTCATGGATGTTAAGTGGTTTTCCGATCAGTTATTCATAAGGTGGGATCCAAACATAAGGAATGCCGGAGTGAACCCCGTTACTTCATGCGATGTGTTATTGTATTCCTCGACACATTCCTCCAGCATTTTTGGCCATGCGTTCTGGTGTCCACTGTTTATTTTACATCTCAGTCACCTGACCAATGTCTGGTTTGCTCTTTCCACTATACTGTTACCCTCTGGGTGTTGTGGGGAGCTCATAAGATGTCGAATTTTTTGGTGCCGGAGAAACTTCTTAAATTTTCCACTTAAGAAGTTGGCATAGCGGTCTGTGAGTAGTTGTTTTGGTTTGCCTGCGTTCCCCAGTTCCTTGACACAGCCGATATATGTATCAGTATTTTCATTTGCTCTAGCGAACATCCAAATATATCAGGTAGCATGATCCACGAAAAGGTGAATGAATTTCTTTCTTGACCCGTATTTGCCAAAACACCCAATTGAATCCAGGGAGACGTCAAAGGGTGTTATTGTATATGGGAGTTGCCGAAGCAATCCAAATTTCTTGGTTTTCAGATATTTATTTTTTTGGCAGATGTCACAGCTATCTACTTGATTTTTTATGTCTGTTCTCATTTTCGGCCAATAATATTGCATTTTTATTATCGTCATCGTTTTATCGATGCCAGGATGCCCAAATAGCTCATGCACTTGTCTAATAATGATCTCCCTAAGCTTCGTCGGAATGACTATTCTAGTTACGTTATTCTTTTCATATACAAACAATTCGTTTTGTTTCTGATATTGTTCCTTTCCTTCCAATTCTTGTTGTCCCTCTATCAGGTCCTTTTTTTGGAGTAGCATTGCCATTGGTTGTCTTGAAAGGAAGTCTGCTTCTGTGTTTTGTGCTCCTTTTTGGTATTTGATTGTGTAGTCGTACATTGAAAGCTTTAGGGACCATCTAAACAACTTACCTGTGGGATTTTTTATCTTTGACAGCCATTGTAGTGAAGCATGGTCAGTGACTATTTGAAATTTCCTGTTATGTAGGTACACATGCCATTTGTCCATGCAGGCTATCATTGCGAGGCTTTCTAGTTCTGTATCAGTATAGTTTCTCTCATGTTGTAAGAGTTTTCTAGAGAAGTATCCGATTGTAAGCATTTTGCCCTTTTCAGAGACCTGTTTTAGGACCCCACCTATTCCATCCAAACTGGCATCGGTGAACAGTCTAATTCGGGGTTGTAAATGTTGAGGATGGGTTCTGACGTCAATGCCTTTTTAATTTGTTCGAATGCTTTCAGGCATTTTGTGTCCCAACTAAAAACAGTATCTTTCTTTAACAAATTAGTTATCAGTTGTCCTATGTTAGCTAGGTTTGGGATAAATCTTGCATAACAATTCACCATGCCTAAAAATCTTTGTGTCTCCTTAACATTAGTTGGAGCGGGAAAGGACAAGATGTCCTTGATGTTAGATTGGTTAGGTTTAATAGAGTTATGACTTATCGTGAATCCCAAAAAGTCTATTTCCTTCCGAGCGAATTTACATTTCTCAACTTTCAGTTTAATGTTCTCTGCCATTAGTGCCTGAAAAACCCTTTTTATTTGGGCAAGATGTTCATCTTTGTTCCTAGAGTAGATAATGATGTCGTCAAAATAGTTTAGAGTGTTTTTTAATTAGTATTTGTTAATGATCATTTTAATGAGTTTTTCGAACGTTGCCGGTGCGTTCCTGAGACCAAATGGTAAAATGGTCCATTCATAATGCCCGTGTGTTGTAGAGAATGCTGTTTTATGCATATCTTTAGGGTGCATTGGGACGTGCCAATATCCAGATGCGATGTCTAATGATGTGAACAGGTAACTGTTATATAAGTTGTCAATCAGATCGTCGATCCTCGGGATAAGCTGTCTGTCAGGTATGGTGACCTGTTTGAGTTTTCTGTAGTCAATACACATTCTGGTTTGCCCTTGTTTTTTTCTGAGCCAAATTCCTTCTTCCTCACCATTTTCCGCACCAGTCACAGTGCGGAAAATGGTGAGGAAGAAGATACTATTAATCCCCTCTGTAGTAGTTCTTTCGTTTGTTCATTTATTTCTATTTGGTCCCTAAGGGATGTCCTATATGGTTTCAGGTTAATAGGAAGTTCATTTATTAACAGAATTCGATGTTTGATTAATTTAACCCTTCCAACATCACATCTTCCTGCCAAAAACATCCCAGAAAATTTCTTTTTTAAGGAGTGTAACTTCCCTTCAAATGAATTTGGCCTGGGGTGGACTAAGGTTATGCTAGTAGCTTCTTCATGGCGTGGCTTAACATTTCCCAACATCTGAATGATTTGTAAGTTTCTTAAATTTACTTCGAGATTAAAATAATTTACATAATCCATTCCTAAAAGTAAATCTTGGTTCATTTTCTCCAACACATGGAGTTGTACATTTTTTGATACGTCTCCGATTCAAAGGTTTACTTTAACTTGACCCAGAGTCTTTACACCTGAGCTGATCTGTTGTATTTGAATGGCAGAGTCTTGAAATAACAAAAAGCTTTAACTTTTTGAGAACTCTTCCAGATATACATGAAACATTTGCCCCTGTATCCAATATAGCATTTATAGGATGGTCAGCCAGATATGCCATGAATTCTATTAATCTTCCTCTGGGTTACTCCCTTCGTTTCCCAAGACCTTTTCTATTTTGTTTATTGCCTCCCGAAATGAGCTACTCTCTTTGATGTATTGAGATGGTCCCCGCTGTTGTGGATGTTTAATGTCTCTCGTGGCTGTTTTCCTTAGGTTATCTCTTGAATAGCACGTCATTTTCATTATATCTAGTCAACCTGCTTCACCATTCTGGATATTCTTAAATTTCCCTATGATTCCAATAAACTCATCTAATGTGGGGAGCCTATCTGGCTTCACACTTCTTTCCCATTCTATTCTCACTCCTCTGTCAAGCCTTTGTTCGAAGAGCAAGATGAGGCCCAGTTCTAGTTCTCTGTTAACACTTATGTCCAAGCTTTGACAAATATTCTTGAGGCTTTCCATTTGACACAATGCCTTCCCGTAATTCAAGTTTTTAAAATGTAGATTCTCCTGGATCTCAGCTACCATAGTTTTGAATGGCTTCCATTTATTTGTATATTGCTTTTTCAGCAACTTCCACATATCCTCAAATGTCCCTCTAAAGTTCCCTATAAAGAGTAACGCTTCCCCTTCTATAGAGTTTAATAGGTAAGCCTTCTTATCACTATTACTAAGGAGTTTATCCTGTATTATGTACTCTTCAAAAATATTTTCGAATCTGTTCCAATCAGTGAGTTCCCCCTTGAAAGGACAAATGTTCACCTGAATCTGTCTTGGAGCCCTTTCATTTGGGTTCTCCGTGGGCCTTGTTATTTGTTTATGATTATTCATTCCATTAATTTCCTTTTTAAGTGATCTTAAAAGGGCACGTATTTGATCAAATTCCATTTTGTTGCGTTCGTATACATCATCCTCCATACTGGCGAACTCTTGGTTAAGATTATAGAATTCTCTCACACATTCGTTGATGCTGTCTTGATTGTTGAAGAAACACTCAATCTTAATTTCTTCTTTCAATTCTCCGAGAAGACGAAGGAGAGTCTTTATCGATCTCATCTTTCAGGTATCCTGTCAACTTTAGTAACCGGTTCAATTGATCAGACACACTAGTCTCTGAAGAATAACTTTATTTTTTCAACCATTCTACATTTGAACTAACCGTTATTTTTTCTCTCATTGTGCCCCTATCCTGTCCGGTTACATATATATATATAGATATCTTTTTAAAATTATCTACTTGAATAATTTGGACATTATCCGGATTATTGAAAATTTGATTTAATCAAATAAGGCAATAAAATTTTTGGCATATCAATTTCAATTTTTCAGTTACTGTTCAAACCTAAAATCTAAGAATTGATAGGATTCGGATACAATTACCATATTATAAAAAGGTTTAAATTAC
This sequence comes from Olivierus martensii, assembly GCA_000484575.1. Lineage (NCBI taxonomy): Eukaryota > Metazoa > Arthropoda > Arachnida > Scorpiones > Buthidae > Olivierus > Olivierus martensii. Next base: position 20,913 of record AYEL01023133.1, read on the forward strand.
TATTTTTTCTAAAAATGTTTACAAGAATTTTTTGTATTTGTTTAATATATTAATATATAAATTAAGTTTATTGTTTTGTTTAATTATATTTAATATCAGTTATTAAATCTTGAATTTTGTTACAGCCTAAGAAAACTTATAAACATAAACCAAAGGATAAAGAAAAGGAAAAAGATGTTGGTAAAGATCACAAAGATAACTCATCAAAAAAGTCAGAAAGTTCAAAATCTAAAAATTCTGATAAACGTGATAAAAATAAACATAATAAGGATTTATCTGTTTGCAGGTAAAGTAAAATATTTTGTCACATCTATTATAAAAAAAATTTTATACTCATTATAAGCTAAAAATAGCATAATGTATTTTTTAAATAATAAATACAGTCGAACCTCGATAACTCGAATCGTCAAGGGATGTTAAAATAATTTCAACTTATCGAAAATTCGAGTTATAGAAATGCTGTTAAATTTGCCAATATACTGCAAATGATTGTCATATAATAATATTGTAGGCCTATGTAGATGCACAGTATCCATTGTACATGTATTTTTATTCACCGGTAATTTTATCTGTTCTCAGGGCCGATTTTAATGAAATCTGTACTCAAATTAGGAATAATAAAAAATGTAGCATAAAAAGTTGTGTGTTATTAGGGTGTAAAAAATACTGTTTTTGTTTGTGCACTTATTGTTAACCTTTTTAGGCAAAAAAAATTGATTTCACTGACTCTCCTACTGATTATATCATCAGGCGATGGATCGACAGTGTTTATAAGATAAAAAATAGACTTTCCTATTGTTTTTCATGAGGCACTCTTAATTAAGAGTCCAATACAGTATAAGAACTTTAATTAGAACTAAACAAAATTGCATTACATAAAAATTGAAGTTAGAACAGTCAGATGCCCGATTCCGGCGTCAGATCAGTGATGCCAGTCAAAGTGCATCTGAATGTCAGGCTATATTGGCTACTTTTAACAATTTGGCAATTACAGTATGATGAACACAGCACAATTTATTCAAAATCAAATTCTTCTAATAATGGCTGGTCGTACAAAAATAAAAAATTAATACGTAATTTGTAATTATCGTATCTAACAAATTTAAATTCGAGTTATAGAATAAACAAAATTTCTGGGAACATAAATTAAGTTTCAAGATATCGAATAATTTGATTTATAGAAATTCGACTTAAAGAGACTAAGACAAATGTATATTATTGGAAGGCCATTCGGAAAACGAGAATTGCTTTGATTTATCGAAAAATTCGAGTAATAGAGGTTCAAGTTATCGAGGTTTGACTGTATCTCATAAATTATATCTATAAAATATATTAAAAATCTGAAAAAATTTCAAATTAATATACTATATAAAGATACTGCTTAATAATAATTATTTTTTATATTTTTATTGCTTTCCTAACAATATATTATCATCCAGTCAAGAATTTCATTGTTTAGAATTAAGTTGGGGATAAATTCAAAGTTTATATATTTATATTTGTTTCAATGTATTCAATCCAAAAAGATATATAAATTTAAATAAAGATAATAAAATATAACTTTTCAAACTTTTCAAATAACATATAAACAAATTACCTTAATTCTTTATTATTCAAATGTTATTTTAGAAAATTAGAATTTATATTAATTACAAATTATTTATATTTTAGAATTTTTTTAATTACAAAAAACTGAGTTTTCACTTTTTATAATTTGAATTAAAAGTTTCCAAAATATCAACAATCGTAAGTATTGGGACTGTGAAATTTAAGAGATGATGGAAAGCTGACTATACTGAATAAAATATTACACTTTCTAACCTAAGATTAAAATTGTTTCTATAGGAAACACAATGAACAGTAGGCACAATATTGTTTTCATAAGGAATCTGCAATCATGCTAAATCAAATTAATGAAGCAATTTCATTAATTTGATTTAGCATGATTTTTATACCTTAATGAAGCAATAATTACCACAATATGACCCAAGAACTCTTTACTATGTCAATATTGTCTATTTTTTAAATAAAGATTTATAAATAAGAAAGGAGCATTTGTGGCAGTTACATTAACAACAATTGCCTCAAATGCTCTGTTCATATTTAAAGAATCAGGAGTTAGAATCACTATTGTTATCATCATTCTAATTTCTTGTTTTCTATAATTACAGAATTCCACCTCATTTTTCTTTCTATTATGAAAGGAAATATAAGAAAATGGAACTTTATTCCATTTCACTGCCTTAAAATTTTTAGGCCCGGTTCCACCATTGCGTTGTTACTTTAACAACGATGTCACTGAGTGGTGTTAGGGAAATTCTGTTCCACCAATCATTGTTAAGCCTAACAGTGATGTCAATATGTAACATTAGTCTTGATCACTGTTAAGACCATGGTCAAAGTATTCAAACACAGCAAAACCTACTTTAATCCGATATACCTGTTGAGTTATGCTAATAATAATAATATAAACTACAAAAACAAAACAAATTCGAATATCTGAATTTAATAATAGTGAATTTTATTTACTTTTAAAATTACCATATTATAATTATACATGCGACGTGATTAATAATTATTTTAAAATAAGTTGTTAATACTACATGCATGAATATTATTTTCATATTAGGCTTCTTAAAAATAATACAGATAGTAGATTATATGAATTAATTTTTCAAAGAAACTGTGCATTTTCCAAGATATACGGTTTTTTTTGAGATAAATCTTTACTAATGATTCGCATATTTTCCTTTTTCAACAAATATTCGGGAAGATATTTATAATAAATATAGCAATCTCATCTTTAGTAACAAACCATATATCTCGGAAAATTCATCATCTAAAATTATTTTGTGAATTATCAGACTAACGATGTCGTTTACTTTTAACACTAGCCATCTTATCTTGTCACGTGTTGCTATATCGTCATTCTTTACCACGTGCTTTAATTTGACCAATAGGCATTTTACTCAGGAACATGAATTTTTTTGTGTTCATGAATTAGTGACATGTTTTTTTCCAGGAACATGAATAACAATCGTAGTGTCAGCTCTTCGCTGTCAGTAAACATTGCTAACAAAAGTTGTGGTGGAAGGATCTCTTGTTACTGATCATTGTTACACTGACAATGTCGTTTACTGACAGTAGTGTTATACGATGTTGGTGGAACCGACCCTTAATCTTTTAATTAATTAAATTTAGTTTTTATTGACAATAGCAAAATGATGTTAATTGATATAATGTTAAACAAGGATCTGTTGTATTTGAAATTATTGGTCTCTTCTTTCTTTAACAAATATTTGATCTTTCTTTATAACAATAGATATAATTCTTTCACTTACACCAATAGTTTCAGAAATAACGTCTCTAACTTTTTATTATTGAATGATAACAAAGGTCTCTAATTAACTTGTTTGTTTTTAAAATATTGATGAACATTGTGTAAATACTAGCTTCTTGATGATTAATTGATTTCCCATTATATTCAAGTTCTTCATAATTTAATATACAGTTATTTATATTATATTATGAAGAACTAGTATTCTAATTGAATGTAGTCATACTATATTTAAGTTAGTCTCCAACAACACAACATAAATACACTGATGTTGTAACAAATGGAAAATAAATTAGAACAAAATAGAATAGAATGTAGTCCTTCCATAGCTAGCATAAGTATTCAATAAGTATACTCTTCTGATTGGTTGAAAATAAGAGGCAAAGGTTAATGTACAGACTATAAATATCTGATAGATTTATAATACAATTTTAAATTGTAACTGATATTTATAAAAACAATTTTATTTGTTGAAACAGATTATACATGATTATATTTTCATTTACTTTATATCATGTTTTAGATTTACAATAAAATTTTTTTGTAAAGATATTCTGTTACAGTAGGCTCCCAATTAACCAGGGTAGTCAGGGAAATTCATTCCCCAAATAACCGATTCCTTGGATAATCTACAAAATAGTCAAAAAAATCAGAATTATGAATGACATTCATTTAATTTAAAAAATAAATAAATTGCATTCATACATATATTCAAATTATTGCATTATTTCTAATTTTAATTTTACTTTAAATTTGACCATCAATTATGTAAGCTATAATATAGAAATGAATCTAAGACCGTTAACTTTGGGGGCCCTGGGCTAACACTGTTTTGGGGCCTACTAAATTAACCGAAATTAACCTAACGGTGAGAGTACACTAAACTAACACCCTTTAGAGGAGCTAGATTTGCACCCCTATGGCAAGATTTAAGATTACCTGCTGCAAGTTTTCGTGGCGCTGTGCTTATATACACCATCCAGGTACAATTATGTAGCAATGCATTGGATGGCTATGCGACACAATGATTTGACATCTGTATGTCACACTACTAATAGATTATGAAAACTGGTGACAGGCAATCTCGAATCCTGCCCAAAAAAAAATTTGTATAATTTATTTTTTCTTAAATTTTTAATTTAAATTATTGATATTTTTTATTTTTATTTTTTTATTGCAAAGGGGACCCTGGGCTGCAGCCCATAAAGACCATGCCTAAATCTGCCCCTGGATATCATATCTAAGATAAAACATTAATAATTAAAATATCAATTCAGAACTGCAAATTAACCCTGTTCTGCAATTTGATCTGCAACCCAGATAATCCAACCCCAATAATCAAGTGTCTACTATATCTATTAATAAACAATATATAATATGCTAATATACTGCAATGTGAAATTGCTATTTGATGTAGATATCTTTAGTATTTCCAATCAAGTTTGTGTGATTTGTGATGGGTCTGATCAATTAGCAAATATCTATGATAATTTTACAATTCTCTGAATACCAGATTTGTGCTTCTGACTATTTGTTATTTGATGAATGCATTTTTGTTCTATTAATTGCAACAAAATTTTTTGTGCACTTTATTTTGATTATACTTTTCTATCATTTAATTTGTTATTAGAATATCTTTTAGTTTTAATGCTTTTTTAAATAATTTTTGCTAATATTTTAAAATCCTTTTATAATAAACTCACAAAAAAACTAGCACTTTAGAATCCAACACATTTTATGAAGAAATCCTCAATTTGAAATTTGGATCCTTATTACAGTATATTTTTACCTTTAAAACTTTGAGTACAGCCTAGAAAATGAATGAATTCTTCCTGGCTTTCATATTGAATGAATCCCAAAAATTTGATATAATTCCTAATATAAGTTAATTTTTTTCTTATAAAATCAATTGCATGCTGACAGACTTTCCTTCTGATTCAAAATGGTGACACCATGTTTCATCTCCTCCATAGATACTGCAGAAATTGTTCACCTTCATTGCATTAGCACATCAAATGCCTCAAGCCCATTCACTGTTTCTTGTGGTGTTCAGTTAGCATTAGGGGCACCCATTGGCACCACTGGCTTGCATCCTTCAGCCATTAAAAACTTAATTACAGTTCTCATATCCTGCTTGGACAGACTTTCAATCATACCAGCCATTTTCAACATTATGCCATGCATTTAAAAATGACATAAGCACTCAATTTAAGAACACTGTGCGTGTACCACATATACAGCTTTACTTAAACATCCGTGTTCCAAAACTGAAATGTCAATTCATCATGTGGGATGTTTCAAACAGGTTTCATCTGAACATTCCTTATAAAAAGTTGAATTAGCCTTTATTCAGGCATATGAATTGAATGGGATTAAAAGTAAAACTTTTAGCAGGTGGCTAAGAATTCTACCATCTTGTAAGCTTGTAAGATTCTGCTAATATATTAAGCATGAAAATTTTTTAATTTATCAAATATTTCTGATGGATCATTCTCAGATTTTTCTTATATAAAACACAATTTTTAAAATTATTATTATTAGTAGTAATATTAGTATTAGTAAATTTATTTTAAACAGTTTATTGTAGAAATATGTCAACTATCCACAGATACTATAGTGATATTGCCATACAACATTTTGTTACAATGCATTACATATGCATTGCAACATTGTTATAATGCATGCAAACAATCTTCAATATTTCTGATTAAATTTGAACAAATATCATACAAATTTACAACTCATATTAGAAAATTTAATAAATTCTAAAATTAACTGGTAGTGATTATAAATATTTTTCTCTCTTGTTCAAGACAAATTTGCAATGTCATTGATTGCATTTTGATGGAAAGCTGATATGATAAAACTTTGCATTTTTATTTTGTTTCATTTACTTTAATTTTGAATTTGACTTTAATAGTTTTATATTAAAATTATTCAAAAAACATTTATGTTGTTATAAAAAAAAAACATTAATAATAATTTGAATAAAATATATACATAACGTAATAAATTAACATTCAATTCTTATTTTACACATTATTACATTTTATACTTACAAAATATTATGCAATATTAATTAAAAATATTAAGAAATATTTCAATAGCATGAAACAATTTTGAAGACATGCAACAGTTGAAATGCCCTTGAAACCTCAACCAGAATAAATCTTCAGCTGAATTAAAACAGTGATGAAATGATGTTGCAGGAAAACATATTATTCATAAATACTATATATATATATATATATATATATTTGTTAAAAATATCTTGAGTATTCCTGAAAACTGATAAGACTCAAATTATTAGATGATAAAATTGATGTGAAGGTTAATAATTTAAGAAATGAGATAACAGACCAATTAAAATGACTGTCAAATTCTAAAAATCTTAAGGATGACTTGAATAAAATAGATAGTAAATTTAATGACTATATAACTGAAAATGATAAAATTATCAAACAGTTAGAAAACAATCAATTAGAGATTTATAACAAATTAAAGAATGAACTGATTAAGGAAATTGATGTTAATTTACAATTGTTTTCTGAAGAAAATAATAAAATTCTAGTCATTGGAGACCAATTATGTAAGAATTAAAATTTATTGAACAAAAGCAATTAATGATTTGAATGTAAATGTTAACAATATAGTAGTTTTTGCTTGTTTCAATTACCAAACTAAAGATAATGGTTTGTACAATAGAGAAAACAAACATGTTTATGATGCAAAAGGATATATAATCGGAAACATAGCTGATCCACAAAATGATAAGAACGTAGTAAATAAAAGATATTTAGAAAATAATGTGCTTCTTTTAAATGAATGTGTATTTGATTGTAAGAATAAAAGAATCATAAATGTTAGTAATCTGATAATGATTTCAGATGCAGTAAATAAATCATACGTTGATGATAAGATAAAGAATATGAAGATTACAAGACAGAAGATTATACAAAAGTTATTTTCACCAAGAAAAGCAGCAACTTATTAAAAAATTCAGATATGAAGTTAACTGAAGATATGGTTTTAAAAATAACCATTTATTTTTACTGAAAACTTTATTATATAGAAGAGTATCCATTATTTATACTTGAAATTGGAAGTGAATCAAAAGATCGATTTCCATCAACTATGCCTAGAGAAAGTACAATAACATTATTTAGAAAGGGTAAAAAAGGGGAGGAAGTTAGTTTATTAATTATAGTGGATGGTGAAGTCAACACTCTCAAACCATATATACCCTGTATGTATAGAAAAAATAAATTTTTTTAATAGACGTTTTTAATAACAAATGGCAGTACTCACTAATTGTTTTAATTTATTTGATTAATTAAAAACTATTTAGATTTTTATTATTTCACTAAGTAATCCTTTAGTAAATAAGATATATTATTAGTGAGTTATAATTAAATTAAAATATTCTAAATAATTAAAAAGAAAATAGCACTAACATTCAAAGATACAAGTGAAGCAAGAGTCAAAAAATTTGCTAATATAAATACCAATCCCAACACTTAGAATATAGAATGTGGTTACTATTGTGCTATACCATGGACACACAGTGGATGGGCCCTTAAGCTATGGAGAAGTGGTATATTACAATAGTGATCTCCTGCCCCCTTGGAGAGAGTAGCTGCAATATTCACCAAAACGTATGTAGGTAAGACCCTTTCTCCTCTCAGAGTGTGTGTGTGTGTGGATTCCATTAAAAGATATAGCCAAAGGCCAGTAAAGCAAAGTGGCCTGCTAAACTGACCAGTAGTGGGCAGAACATACAAGATGATGATCTGAGAGCAAATAGAGAGATGGACAAGGCATCATGGTCCAGGCACGTTTTGCACTAAATTCATCTGTTATCTTATCTTAGATCTAAAAATTATTTAAAAATATTATCAGTTTTAAAGATGAAGATGATGCCAATTTTTTTTATTAATATATTTTAAAGCTTTATATTTAGTCTACTTTTTCATTTATTTATTACAGAACATAATTTTAATATTTATATTGACTCTTATTCCTTCCATAATTATAATGATAACGATGGCTTCTAGCATCAAATATACAAATATAACATAGTGACATCAAATTAATCAACTGACTTTATACACAAGTGCTCAAAATGTAACATTTGTACTCGTATCAGAGATTCTTATTAACCCAGCGCAGATTAGATGAAAAAAAAATAGGTCACAGTGTAGTTGGTTTCGTAGAGACTCCAGGTAATCAAACGCGTCATTAAAAACATTTGCTAATTTAATAGTTGCAGGATCTTCATATCCCACTGTGATGAAACATTTTTGTTATCTTTAGAAAAGATACTTATCTAAGGGTCATTTTCAGAGGTAAAAATAAATAACTTGCCACCCTTACAGTTAAGCCCTGGTATTTTCCCCTTATAATGCTAAGACTATTGAATAAAAGCATGGTCATTACAGCTTTTCATGAGACATCAAAAGGGCAGAAACAGCTCTAGAATGATGGCGATTAGTTTACACCTGTCTCGCAACCTTGAGACCTGTGGCACTATAGGTGCCCTAAGTGGTGTATCTGAAGATCCAGTAGCACCTTCAGAATCCTAATTATTGCTGACAAACCCAATCAGATTCTGTTCTTTTATAGAAACAGACACAGAAAAAATTGGTTGTACGACTTGGCATTAAGATCTAAGGCCGGCTTTACATGCTCAGACATTTACACCAGTTTGTCTGCACATTGTGTGTTTGCACTGACAAACTGGAATATTTGTTATTGTGTGTAAATGAATCACCAACTGAAAAACTGGTCTGTGTTCGGCTTGTGCAAAGTCTGGCAAGTCTTGAATTCACACAGACAAATCTGTGCATGTTTGAATGTGTAAAGTAGTTTCATACCATAACCACAGATTGATAGCACAATCCTCTGTTCTTCCAAGTGACGATCTATCTATACAATGCAAGATTCTTCTCAGGATTTAAGTATTTATTCACACAAATTTATGACTGAATTTATAGAACTATATAGAACATTGCTGGAACAGGGAACAGGGAAAAATTATGGTTTACAATGACAGAGTTTGGAATACCACAAAAACTTGTAAATCTTACCAGGACATGCATGACAGGAACTGAAAACAGAGTTAAAATTGAGAGGTATTTCTCAGACCCAATTCAAACATACACTGGCCTCAAGCAAGGAGATGCATTACACCCATTCCTCTTTAACTTGGCTCTAGAAAACATCATCAGAAAAGCCCAACAGACTGAGAAAGGAATCCAACTAAATGGCACCCATCAAATCTTGGCATATGCAGATGACATATGCTTTTTAACTGTAAACCCTACATGGAAATGAATGCACAAGTACTTGAAGAAGAGGCTTGCATATGGGACTCAAAATAAATAACAATAAAACAAAATACATGTTATTGTCCAGAGTAAATGGGAATGGAGTCAAAGAAATTGAAAATTTGAAATTCAAGAAAGTTGACTGCTTCAAATATCTAGGAACCATAATGAACAACAGGAATGATCTAAAGAAGGAAATTAATACATGATTACAACATAGCAATGCATGTTATTACTCACTGCAAAAACTATTTTCTTCTAAACAAATCTCTACAAATCTTAAATTGAAAATATACAAAACTATAATCTTACCTATAGCCACATATGGATGTGAGACATGGACACTAAGCAAAAAAATTACCAACAGATTAAAAACTTTCGAAAACAAAATTTTAAGAAAAATTTTTTGACCAAAGAAAGATGAAGAAACAGGTAATTGGAGGATTCTGTGTAGTAGTAGTAGTAGTAGAGTAGTAGAATAGGGAGGAGTCTACCCATCGCAAGCACCGCGACCAACAGTGGTCTATTGTGCACCCCCAATCAAATCATCCCAGAAGAAGGCCTGTCTTAAGAACAAACAACAATATTTTCCTCAATGAGACAGTAGCAAGATCCTCCGGAACAAGAAAATACATCTCCAAGAGATCACACCTAAGCCAAGAAAGGGCCACACATTCACACAAAATATGAAGAGGAGTTTCCTCCTCATACTGACATCTTCTACACATAGGGCTATCAACAAGCCCAATCAAGTAAAGATGTCTTCTAAGATGACAGTGCCCTGTAAGAAGCCCTGTAACAATCCTAACTTCATATTTGTTCAGAGAAAGCAACTCTTTAGTTTGCTGAACAGAGCAACCCAAAATAAGAGCTTTCACCTGCCTAAGACCAGAGATAGACCTCTAGAAAGCGTGATGCTGGGCTGCCACCAATCCTTGACAACCCACCCAAAAACATCCAAATCAATGAATAAGACAGGCTCAGATCCAAAAAAGGGGCGAGAAGCCCCTTCCTTGGCAAGCCTATCAGCAACCTCATTGCCCCAAATTCCCTTGTGCCCTGGCAACCAAACCAGTTGCACCCTGTTCTTGGTGTCCAGTTCCTCAATGAGAAGACGGCATTCCCAGACAAGTTTCGAAACAAATCGGAAATTATCAAGTGCTTTAAGATGTCAGATAGAATAAAAATATGCTTACTAGCATAATCCCTATGAAGATTTATCCTAACACATACAGAAATAGCAAAAATTTCTGCCTGAAAGATGGTGACAAACCACCCAAGGGAATAGGAATAAAACATCTGCATCCCTTCGCAATAAACCTCTGCCCCAACACCAGTAGTGGTTTTAGAACTGTCCATAAACCAGACCAAACCATTCTTGATACTGCACCCAAATCCCCCTCCCCATCCCCCATACTGTGAAAAACAATGGTGAAGGGCCTGAAGAAGTTAAATCTGGGTACCATGTAATCCTTAACCATCCCAAGAATGTTACAGTGTGTCCTGTCCCACTAAAAAGACAAATGCTCCACCTTATGGGTCAAAGAAATCCCTCTCCCAGAAGAATGAAGCCTATAATAGCCCTCCTGGCACTCGCCTCAACAAACAAATGCAGAGGAGGAATGCACAAGAGAACCTCAAGAGCAGCAGTAGGAGCAGTCTTCATAGCCCCAGTAATGCCCAAACAGGCTAGTCTTTGAATCTTTCCAAGTTCAGCCTGACAAGTTTTAAGTAAAACCCTTCGCCACCAAACAATGGCAGCATAAGTAAGAATAGGTCTCACAACCATGGTATAAATCCAAAACAACAGCCCTGGCCTAAGACCCCAAGTCTTACCCAAGATACCCCTGCAAGCCCAAAGAGCCCTACAGGCTTTCCCCACAACAAACTCAACATGTGGCTTCCAAGTCAAACCCTTGTCAAGTAAAACGCCAAGGTATTTGAACTGGGTAGAAGACTGCAAATTTTTACTGAAGAAGGTCGGTTCAGATAACCCTACCAACTGTCTTCTCTGAGTAAAAGGCATAATAACAGTCTTAGCTGGATTAACAGACAATCCAACCCTCTTACACCAGTAAGAAACTGTATTAAGAGCTGTCTGAAAGACCTCAGAAACAGTCCTAGAAAATTTTCCCACTACAATGATGGCTATGTCATCAGCATATCCAACAGTGAAGAAACCCTTCCATTGAGTAAGCCAATAACTCATTCACCACAAGGCTCCAAAGAAGGGGAGATGACACCCCCCTGCGGGCATCCCCTGTCAGTGAGAATCATAACTTCCTCCTCATAGAGCTTGCTAAACAACTTCCTATGCTTCAGCATGGAGCCAATCCAATGAATAATCATTGAACTGACTCCATGTCTGAAAGCAACAAAGCTAATTTGCTCAAAAGAAGTAGAGTCAAAAGCCCCTTGAATATGAAGGAAAGTACCGAGGGCAATCTCCTTATACCCAATAGCCCTCTCAATGAGCAAACTGAATATATCAATATTAGCTTGATACTAAATGATTCAACAGGAAGTTGATTGGCTTGTGATCTAATATAAATCCAAATAATATTAATCATTACTTTCACTTTTTCATCTATCATTTAAGGAATAAAGATCAGCTCCAAATTAAGTGAAAAAACATATATCATTTATTATACCAAAGAACTTTTGGTTTAGTGAAGCCATCTTCAGTGGTTTCAGGACAACAAGAATAGCGTATATTATTAGAATACATAATTTAAATTTTTAAAAATTTTAAAATTATGTATTTGTAAAATTAAAATTAATTTTAATT
>AYEL01023135.1:0-49291 GCA_000484575.1 Olivierus martensii
GAAACTTCTCGTGCGATTTTCTCGACAATCCTGGAGTAGTGCACTTTATTATTCACACATTATATTTTCCTAGGGGACTACTACAGGTGTGCAAAATTTCAAAAAAATCGGTGACCCGAATGTCTGAACCTCCCCTTGTGAGTGGATGTCTTTGTGTTCATCAATGTTTTGTTCTCACTTCAAGAAACTAAGGAAATTATGAAAAAAAAGAGGAAAAAAGATTCTCCCTCATGGTATGTTTATGGGTTCTGTCTGTCTCTTGCGCATTAAAGCCCCAGTTAAGGTTAGGATTCGGTTTTAACTTTTGCATCAATATGTTAGTTTTATTCTATTCTATTTTTCTTTGATTCATGTTATATGTTTTCTAATTATTTGTATTATTTTTTTATTGTTATTATTTGTACTATTAGTATTATTATTATTTTATATTAAATATATTATTTAGTTATAAATAGTTTAATTGTCAATTGTTTGCCGCATGTCTCGCTTCACTTCTGGACCCGTCGCGTCGCTTAACCACGTTGCTCAAGTTTTTCGGCCAAAATTTTGTCTATAAGACCCCCGGACCCCCACACTTTGGTGTCAGGAGTGGGGTTGTGAAAAACAGTGGGGTAGTAAATAAAAAAAAAAAAAAAAAAAAGGGTTGTGAAAAACAGTGGGGTAGTAAATAAAAAAAAAAAAAAGTGGGGTCTTTCGAAAAAATTTTTTGTTTTTATAGTTTAATTCACAATGGCGCTCGCAAACAGAGGTGAAGCAGTTGGAAGTTCATCTGGAATGAAATCTTTTATGATGTTGGGTACAGTTTTACCAACATTTGACGGAGAGCTAGGTTCTAAGGTTCATTCTTTTTTCACGCAAATCGAAGAGGTAGCTGAGTTACATGGTTGGAATGCCGCAGAATGCTTAAGAGTCGCAAAAATTAAATTATCGGGAATAGCTAGGGACTTCGCATATAATAACATGAAAACGAAAAATATAACGAATTACGAAGATTTTAAACAAGCGATGATAGCCAGATTTGATACGGAACCTCCATTGATAAAAATTCGAAAATTTCATAGGTGTATGCAAGAAAAAGGTGAAGACGTGCAAGCATATGCCGTCCGCTTGCAGAGTTTAATTTCTGGAATAAATCCAATCACCGCAGCGAATAATGATAGGGATAGGCAACTTATTGAGAATTGTTTACAGACGGAGTTAGATGATAAATTAAAATTACAGTTTATTTCTGGTTTAATTCCTACTCTTCGAAGGTCCGTTCTGTCTAAGGATCCAAATTCATTTGAAGAGGCAGTCTCGATTGCTACGCACGAAGAAATGGTCGAGAAATTAATGGAAAAACCAAAATATCACATTAGCACTGTAGACATAGAAATAGAAGAATTACGAAATACAATTAATCAGCTAGAGGCTAAAATTGATCAAGTGCAGGGAAACGATCAGACGATCGAAAATAGAATGGAGAGAATGATGGAGTTACAGACAAATACTATTTGTAATATTATAAATCAAAATCAAAAATTAGCATCCTCTCCTCCAATGAAAGATAATGCAGCGTCCTTATTTACATTTCAAACTGATCTACCTAAAGAAAAGCAATCGAATCCTCAGAATAGAAAGAGATTATTAGGAGCTCCATCCAATAGAATTAGACAAGAATCCTTGGAGCACAGAAATGTTGGATTTGGTATTAATAATAGGTTTGTCGTAAATAATAATATGACAAATAAAACTATTCCAAAAACATATTATAGAACACAGATAAATCGTGATATAATGAATCATCAAAACAGACCTTTAATACAGTTTAGGGAACAGCCAGGTTTTAACAGTTACAACACCCATAGGATAGAACCTTTACGGCCAGGAATAATTTGCTATAATTGTAAAAATGAGGGTCACTTTGCAGCCTCTTATAAAGCTTGTTTTCCTCCAGTCTCCACTTTGCCGAGAGGGCAAAATGGAAGATCTGGAAGTTATAGAGAAAATCAGCAGACATTTCCAAAAAACCACTTTGCTGAGAGGGCAAAATGGAAGATCTGGAAGTTATAGAGAAAATCAGCAGACATTTCCAAAAAACGGGAATTCTTCCCCTGTCGCTTAAGGCGAGAGGGGTTTTTGAATTCAATTAGGCCAACTAGATGTCAGGTAGATAAAAATAAGAAAGAGGAGAGAAAAATAAATAAAAATAAAGAATTGATATGTCCGGCTTTAATTAAATTAAATAATACTTGGGACAAACCCGATATTTTTGAGGATCGTTATCCGTTACTAGTAGACACAGGATCCAGGGTTAGTTTGATTAATAGGGAAATATTGAAAGATGCAAAGCGACAAATTATTAAAATAGAGGAAGAGCTGGCGAAACTACATGGAATTACAGGACATCCGATTAAATGTAAAGGAATATATATGTTAAAATTAAAGTTAGGTTCCATAAAATTCATGCATACTTGTTATGTTGTTAATTTAGCTGTTACAAGTCCACATAAAGGAATATTGGGTTGAGATGTTTTAAAAAGGTTTGATATTAATATATCATTTGCTGATTCAAAATTAATCTTCCGTAATGGAGAGGAAATAAAATTTAATAATGCTATAATTAATTTAAACAAAGTGCAGACAACAAAGAATGCTGATAAGAAAATTTCACACAGCACTCCATTAGAAAGTAGAACCAAAGATAAGGAAACACAATCTAGAGATAGAACGAAAATTAAAGACAGAAATTTTCCAGTAAGATTAGTTAAATTAATGGGAAGAAATATTGTTCCACCTCGTTCAGAAGTTATAATAACAGGAAAAGTCGTTGGCAAAGGCAGACCAAAACCAAGGAGTGTAGGTGTAGTAGAGCCTGATGCAATTAATGTAAATGGTATATTAGGTGCAAATATTTTAGCTACAGTTAACAAAAGAGGAAATATTCCAATTAGGTTAATAAATATAACTGGCAGACTCATAGTCCTGCATAAAAATAAATTAATTGGAAAATTCGTAGCCGTCCAAGAAACAGCTACAAAAAATAATAAATGGACCAAGACCACACAATCTAGAGATAGAATGAAATTTAAGAACAAAGAACAACTTTCCAATAGAAACAAAAACCATGAGCAAGCAGAAAAAAATTATTTGCATGATGTAGTTGAAAATAGAAAAGTGTATCATGACAAAAGAAACAAAAGTTATAAAGTTGAATTAGGAGACAAAGTTTATGTAAATGAAATGCAGATCAAACAAGTACTTAGCAAAAAACTAGCACCTCGTTGGACAGGACCATTTAGAATTATAAAGCAACTTGGACCAGTTAATTTTGAAGTGCAGCATATTAAAACTAAAAAGAAAATTAATGTACATGCTAACAGATTGAAACCAACTGTGCCAGGTGATGGAATTTACGAAAAACTCATAGATGCTCCCGTAGAAACGGAAAAGGAATTAGAAAAATCACACAATCAGCAACAAAATAAAACCAGTAATGAAACTGATGATCATTATCCGTTTAATCAGTGGGAAGAGTACTTTGTACCATCGCCGAGTCAACTTCGCTCATCGCCGACACACCCAGAAACACATGCTAGACAGGAAGTAACACAGCTACAGGGAGAAATAATTTACGGTCCGTCACTACCGCGATATTTTCTTAGAAGCCGAGGGCCAGTACCAGACACCTCTTGGATACAACCTACACCTGTTAGGCAAAGGCACAGTCTTAATGAAATAGCTCAGGTAAATGAAATAAATTTAGATTTGCCAAATTATAGAAGAGAATCAAAATTGAGCTTTAGAAATGCAGATAATAGTTTTATGAAACTGGCAATGTTTGTTCTCTTCTTTGTTTATTTGTTATTAAAAATTTAAAAAAAAAGGGGATATATATAATAGACATCAAGTGATAAATTTAAAATATGTAGTAGGTAAATTATGTTTAAATTAAAGAACCAAATCAACATTTGTAAATGTCATTGGTGATAGAATTTGATGGAGATTGGCTTTATTCTACTCCAATTGAAATTAGTTTGATTATAAAATGTCAAAAAGGGACAGAAATTTTGAAAACACAGTCAAAAATTATTAAAATAATTAATACAGGATTTTTCACACTTTTTATGATTTGTTTAGGTTATGCTCCAGGTATGAAATTAACTTCATACTTTCAATCAAAATCTTTAATATCGATGTTACTGGACGTGAATGTAGTTATTCCACCCATAACAGAAGTTCTTAATAAAACAGAACATGAATTAATAAAATCATTTAATAATTATTCGATAACCGAGAAAGGGAAAAAGACATTACCGAACCATGCTGTACCTTTAGAATTGGCTAGTATTTCTCTTAAAGAAATTCAGGAACGATTAACTAGTTTAAAATCAACAGGAATAGAAAAAGTTAATGGACTATCTTCTTTATCAGAATATCATTTTCCTTCTATCATTGGCAGTACTTCTACTATTTTGATTATAATTATCATAGTAATAATTAGTTACTTTTTAATAAAAAGAAAATGTAAGATAGTTAAACAATCAGCCTCTGTAGTTGTATTTCAACCTGACCCAACTGGTAAATTTGAGAGAGACCCAGAAAATGTACCATTAAAGGAAATAAATGTAGCTGATAAAACTTCATCAGAAGATATCGAACCAAGTGCTAGAGCACCAATTTCATTTCGAATGCCTAGAATATAACTTTTTGTACTTTTGTTTGTGATTTAATAACATTTTCATTTATCTTCTCAGCTAAGAACTTTCAGTGTTGAAAGAAGAACAATAGAACCAGCAATCAGACAGCATCATCCGTATCATCATTCTCTATTAGAACTATTCATCTGGAACTGGGAAAAAAAAAAAAATTCATATTTCTACAGTGTCACCCTGCAGAACTTTTGTTAATCAAAAAAAAAAAAAATGTTCATTCCCCAAATGAACATTTTTGGAAATGCCAAAGTGATTGTGAGGCCCGGACCAAATAAATTTTCCTGCAGTTTAATTTTTTTTAAACTTTGAAATCAATCTCTAAACTAGCCATTTACAATACATGTACAGGAAACTTTGACCATTGCGGGAGAGCTAAACTGAAGATCCAATTACCAGATAACAAGCTCGTGTAAATAAAATGTGCATAATGGATAGAGTTAGAACACTGCACAATATGTAGATTTATAAACTATTAAACAGCAGCCATGCATTTGGTCATTGGTTACCCAAATTATCATTAATTACGATCATTAGAGCTTCCACTAAATGGCCTTCTTGCATAGAATTATAATACAAGAAGGCCGTTTTGTGGAAGCTGTAATGATTGTGGAAAGATCAAATAAATATAATGTAATTAATGATAATTCGTGTAACCAACTACCAAATATATGGCTGCTGGTTAATAATTTATAAATCTACATATTGTGCAGTGTTCTAACTCTATCCATTATGTGCATATTATTTAATTAGTTATTTTATATTTATTATATTAGACAATAATTATATTATATGTTTGTAATCAACTCCTCCTATTATTATGTATAATCCAAATCCAAAATAAGTTTTTGGATTTGGATTATATATAAGTTTGAGGCCCTCATCAGTGCATAAACTCTTTTCGTACAAA
Organism: Olivierus martensii; assembly: GCA_000484575.1. Classification (NCBI taxonomy): domain Eukaryota; kingdom Metazoa; phylum Arthropoda; class Arachnida; order Scorpiones; family Buthidae; genus Olivierus; species Olivierus martensii. The sequence continues at coordinate 5,602 of AYEL01023135.1, forward strand.
TATTTTAGAATAGAATGCAATTAGTTCGAAATTCTTTAAATGTGTTTTTGCTTTTTAAATTTTTTAAAGAATTTCAAACTAATTGCATTTTGTTTTAAATTATTTGTACAAAAAGGGTATGTACTGATGAGGGCTTCAAAGAAAAGCTGAAAACGTTATAGTTAGTAATAAAAATTATTTCCTGTTACAAGAGTTGAATAATTATTAAGACAGTAGATATAAGTTAATTCTAACCTATGACATGGTTCTATTCAAACAACTAGATCATAAATTAAGGACTAATTGTAACTAAAAAAATAAATGATTCTGTATTTTATGTAAAATATTACATTAGTCTAAATTTATAAACACAGGATTGTTTTACAAAATATATATAGACACTTTCTGACTTATAAAGATTGATGTTTACAATCCAATACAGCACACTAGCAGTTAAGATAATCTTTTTATATGTGCAAACATTTTCTGCACTGTGGTCATCTTCAGGCTACACAGACTAATTTGTGTAGCCTAAAGATGGTCACAGTTCCAAAAACGTTTGCACATATAAAATAAAAAGTTTATCTTAACTGCTAGTAGTGCTGTATCGAATTGTAAACATTATTCACAAGTATAAGCAATGATTAAAGAAAATTTAATAGTTATATAGATTGAATTTTGTTGTTGTTTCTGAAAAATTAATAATAAAAATAATTAAATTTCAGAGATAAACTTCCACCAAGACCACCAGGCCAAAGAACTGAACCTGAAAATACTGCAGGAGTAAGTTATTTTTAAAATTAATATAATTTTTAAACAAATTTTAATATGAGAAAATTTAAGCCATAACATACTATTGTAAAGTGGGTTCTAGAAAAACATTGCACTTGATATTTCAGCTTCTGTTTAAAATAAGACCTCAATGAGCTTCTCTATTAAAGCTTATCTGTGCTACTTAATAATTGGATCTAACTGCATCAAAAATCCATTAAAGTTCACTAAAAAATAAAAATATAAGTAGTGTTCATATGAAACCCATTGGAAACATGCCTCATGTTGCAATGACATTTAAGTTTTGGAATGTGGATGTTAAAATGAAGCTATATATATTGCACATATGAACTGCTCTTAATTTGTGACTTGCATCATTTTTAAATGCATAACATAACATTGAAGATGGCTGGTATGATTGAAAATCCATCCAAACAGAATATGCAAGCTTTAATTCAATTTTTAACAGCTGAAGAATGCAAGCCAGAGGTGCTAATGAATGATCCACATGCTAACTGAACACCACAAGGATCAGCAAATGGATCTCAGCTTTTAGCATTTGATGCGCTACTGCAATGAGGATGAAAAATTCCTGCAGCATATAGTAATGACGTTTCACTACCATGCATCACAGGAGTTATTCATAAAACACCTGTACATATGATAGATGAAATGAGCAACAAAAATGCTCATATTTACATTATAGCTTTATTCACAGGAATCACATAGAATTCCCTTACAAGAATACTACTAGCAAAGTGACCTCAAAACTTGCATGGATCAATTTTTGATAATTTCTGGTAAATTCGATCATTTCCCTTCTGTGTCATTTCTCAAAGTAAGTGCTGCTGCTTTTGTTTCTTTTACGAGAAAATCCAAATTAAGTTTTGGTGCATGAATGCTTCTTAGAAAAAAGCAATTTTGTCAAGGCTTTGGTGGCTCTGTAGCTAGAACTCGTGGTTGTAGGTTCACATCCTTGCTCTGCTTTTTTTGGTGATAAATATACACATAAAAAATAATAATAATTTTTATATATAATATTGATAAATTACTAATTGTTTATTTTTATCTGTCCTGAAGAATAGCTAACTGATACACTGATACAGACATGGTTGATGAGAGTTACTCTGGATTGCAAGAATTAATATTATTCTTTATTTGTATATGTAAAACAATTTTTATCACAAAAAAAATGCAGAGCAAAGACTCAATCTATCATCTCAAGCATCGAAAATGCACATTCTAGCAGCAGAGCCACCTAAGCCCCATCAAAATCACTTTTTCTAAGAAGTGTCAAAACTTAAATTTGGATTTTCACATAGAAAAAGACAAAAGAGGCAGCATTCACTTTGGGAAATAACACATAGAGGGTAAATGAATCGAATTTACCGGAAATTATCAAAAATTGGCCCCTGCAAGTTTGGGACTATCCGTATATGCATATGAATGCTTTAGAAGTTATCTTGAAAGTTCCGTACAATAGTAAAAAATAGACATAAGTCTATTTTTTAAATGATTTCTTAAAATAGTGTTTAAGATTCTTTAACATGAAATTTGTTTTACTAGTATTGTAATTAAAAGTAAAATGAAACAGGATCAATTGAATAATTAATTTTTCATGCAATATTATTTTATTAACAGAATTTACAAAATAAGCATTATATTTTAAAGTAATGAATGTAATCTCTTAGAAAATACTGTTCTTATTTCAGCAATCGTTTCCTGGATTTGGATTTGGTGATGGTGGATTTCACATGTCATTTGGAATTGGTGCCTTTCCATTTGGATTTTTTGCTTCAACTTTTAATTTTGGTGATGGAAGACCAGCACCTAGTAAGTTTCAAATTAGTTTTGAAGTGATGAATATATGTTATATTTTATATATTAATATCATGTTAATTATTTTAGCTCCTGGTAGCCCTGAATACACAGAAGAACAATTTTTAAGTAAAGTATTTCTGTGGGTGGCCATTCTCTTTCTTTTTTGGCTTTTGATAGCATGAGTGACTAGATCTTGAGATGCATGTATATGTAGAAGTGAATGAAAGTCTAGCAATTGTTGGCCAAATATCAGATTGAATATATTGTGTTGTGCAATCATGGTATATTGTAATATATTATGGACTTTCGTCGGATTTTCAGATATAAACCAAGATTGAATTTTTTTAGCATTAATAAAATTTTACTTAAATTCCATTTTTAAATATAACAATTTTATTTTGAAAAATAACTCATCTTCCTTCACAAATATTTAACTGGATAAAAGATGTAGGTTTTTGTTTCATCAGTGGAAATAATTTTGTGTTAATTACAAAAGCAGACAGCAATGCTTATGCTTTCTTGACAACTTTTTATTTAATAAACAATGTATCATTTATTAGTATTTTATATAATTGGTAAATAAATATAGGTACTCCTCACTTATCGACCGAGTTCCATTCTCGTGACTAAGTTGCTTGTATATATTTAGAAAATATTGGAACAAATCTCAATTTAAATACTTTGTGCGTAATTAAGATATAGTTTCTTTCCTTCAGATTTTTGAAACTACGAGTGCAGGAAATTGCATGCAATAGAAGTCAAACTTCTAAAGACGCTTATGGGCAAAAACCAAATTAAGCTTACAAAATTTTTTTTATAATGGAAAGGCATAAGTTTTGAGTACTTATTAAACAGATAGGTCGTTAAGTGAGGAAAACCTGTATATTCCTAACTGAAAAGCATACAGGTAATTTAATAGTACAGTACACTCCCGAGTATCCGGTTCGCGACTATCTGGCCTAGTTTTCTTTTATCGTAATTAAATGAGGAAGGCAGGGCGTTGCATTGGCAACATTGTAAAGGCAATGGAAGCGGGCATCTGCTACGATGCTCCTACGTGTCGTGTGCAAAATACAAGTTGTGACAGGAAAAGAGCAGTGTTCTGCTCGTTGTTCATTGTGTGAGGCCCGCACGCCCGAGGATGATGTTGACAGGAGTTGGCCTAAAGAGCAGTGAGCGATGAACGTAAGGACAGGTAGAGTCGGCAGATAGAAGAGAGACGACGTTTAACAAAAACAACTTCCTTTATTAGAGAGAGATCTTTTAACATTTTTCATAAACTAAAATACAGTACACTCTCGAGTATCCAGTTCGCGACTATCCGGCCTAGTTTTCTTTTATCGTAATTAAATGAGAAAGGCAAGGCGTTGCATTGGCAACAGTGCAAAGGCAGTGGAAGCAGGCATCTGCTATGATGCTCCTACGTGTCGTGTGCAAAATACAAGTTGTGACAGGAAAAGAGCAGCGTTCTGCTCGTTGTTCATTGTGTGAGGCCCGCATGGCCCGAGAACGATGTTGACAGGAGTTGGCCTAAAGAGCGATGAGCGACGTGTGTAAGGACGGGTATTGAGAGTCGGCGACCCGCAGGCCCGAGGACGATGTTGACAGGCGTTGGCCTATAGAGCGGTGAGCGACGTGCGTAAGGACGGGTAATGAGAGTCGGCAGATAGAACAGAGACGACGTTTAACAAAAACAACTTCCTTTATTAGAGAGAGTCTTTTAACATTTTTCTCTTAACCAAAGAGAAGTGTGAACAAATACAATAGAACTCCGGCCTATCCGGCTTTTTTGTTATCCGGCCTACCCTTTCGCCACATTAGGCCGGATACTCGGGAGTGTACTGTATATCTATATACAGAACATATCGCTAATTGATAAATAGATAAACATTTCAGGAAAAAAAAATTATTTTCGATTCCTCGCCCGACATTAGGCCGGATACTCGGGAGTGTACTGTATATCTAAATACAGTACATATCGCTAATTGATAAATAGATAAACATTTCAGGAAAAAAAAATTATTTTCGATTCAACTTGAATATGTACATCAGAAATGATTTTTTTAATCGAAGGCTGATATATGATAGATATTATATATCTACCCTTTTTTTAATAATTTATACATATACGACTGTTATACAAAAATCTGTAGATTCTGTCGAATATGCATTAACAAATCAATAATGCAAAAATATTATGAATTACAGTATATACAAAAATTGTTAGACACCTCATTTGTTGAAAAAAATTTCACAGGTACTAAATAGACTTTTTGTTTTTCTCATTTTGGCTTCGATTAAAAAAGTAGCTTTTTCGTCTTATCGAAAGCAAACGTTACTGACAAATTTATGCCTATACATTGATGCTACTTTTTTTGCATTCGTTAATAAACTTTGCAGAATCGCCAATTAAATTTAATATTCTCAGCGTATAATTAAATATTTCAACATTTCCAAAATTTATTAAATACATTGGAATATCCATTAGCGAATTCGTAATCAACCGCCCTTTTATTATAGGAAAGCACTAAGCGTCTTATGTTTTCCTTCTATCACGTGATTTGGAGTAGCCTCGACTCCAAAGTGTGCATGTATCTCATTGGTTTTGGAACTTAACTCCCAAAACCAATGAGATACATGCACGCTTTTTTTTGTATTGGCTCCAGGTCTCCTATAACACGGTTTCACACAACACAATGTTTCAATATAAGTTTTATAAAATATTGTTTTAAAAACAAAGTTTTTGGCAAAGTGCGATATTTTTATGAATTTATTTATTTTTCAAAACTGACGACTTGAGGGTGCGGAACAAAAATTTTCGTTCGGGGCGCCAATAGCTCTAGAACCGGCACTGTTTTAAATTAATAGTAAAAAAAACTTATAGTGAAATGTAATTATCGTAATCGGAGGAAAAAGCGTCAGCTACAGCCTCCTTATTAACCCGAAGAAGAAGAAGAATTTATAGTGAAATTAAAGACATAAAAAATTGTTACTAAGAAAACAATCAACTTATATTATTAATTTTATTCATACTACTATATTTTTTTAAATTATCTAAAAAATACATATATAAAAATTTCAGAATATACAGTATTTTAATACAGTATATGCTGTAATAACTAAAAATTGTAATTTTTATACTTTTTCGAAATGAATTTTGTCGGTAGAGGGCAAACGAGTTGAACGAACCGGTTGGAGTAATGATTAGAGTTTTCTAGAAAATAGCAGTGATTTACGCTTTTTTTCGAAAAACTATATAAAATATACTGAGGTAAGTATTGCAACAACAAATTAGGGATCAGAATTATGTATGAAGTGCTTAAAATAAAAATCCGTTGATCGATACAAAATTAATGACTTATTTGAGATGCTGCGATGAATTTATAGGTTCCAACTGTTTATTAGCTCGTCTTGGAGTTAATATTTTCATTATAAGAATAAAAACAATTTGAACAGATTACTAAAAGCATGAGATTTAAACATGTAGTTTCTGGTATAAAGCTAAACCGATCGTCTTGTCAGTTTATTTTGAAAATATGTTTTCAATAATTATAAACTATCTCTAAAATAAGATACATTATTAGACTAGTATACTAGTTAGTTTTAATATTATTAGTTATAAATTGTATGTAATGTTTTATGAAATTCTGATACCTTTTCTGGTATAGTATGATCATCTGTTTTTTCTGTATGGATCAATTATTGATTTTTCTGGTGATTATCAGATTTCTGTATCATGTCCATATTTAATATACTTTGATTGTATCAAATTCTTTATTGATATCGTTAAAATGTATTCATATCCTGTGTGTTTTCAATATAAGTAGAGAGATGCTTGATTGTTTATAATGTTTCTTGTTTAATGATTTTAAAGATATAGGTATTTTTTTTTTTCATGAATATAACATGTTCCTTGAAAACTATTCATTAGATAAAAATTTGTAAAACAAAAACTTCCTAGTAATTGCAATGCAAAAAATTTCGTAATGGTTCTTAGATTTAGTAAATCACTGCCATTTTACGTATTGAGAATAAAATATTCAAAAAATATTAAAAATTAAATCAATAATACTTATTACAATGCAATTGTTTACAATGATTCATATCTATTTAGTTTATTTCTTGTCATTTGATTTGGTATTTATAAAAGTTTTCCATTTTACCTATTGAGAATAAAATATTCAAAAAATATTAAAATTAATGCAATAATACTTATTACAATGCAATCGTTTGCAATGATTCATATCTATTTAGTTTATTTCTTGTCATTTGATTTGGTATTTATAAAAGTTTTTCAAAGATATTATAATTAGATGACAGATATATTTACCTTGTGCATATGAAAGTGAATTTTATTTTTTTATGTCAGTCTTATACATCAATGAATTTGATATAAAGATATATATCTGACAAATCAACAATGGAATTAAATAATGGATTTTTTATTAAATCTAAGGATCAGTTCTGTACATTGCATCCAAAATAAAATCTTTAAACAAATTATGATAGATTAATCAGTCAGTGATAAAATGGATTTTCATAGCAGCTAAAATTGCCTTTACAAATTGAAAATGTGTACAAATTAGTGAAGTTCATTAATCTGAAATTTCATAAAACAAATTTTTTCAAAATGTGAGAGATTGCAGAATGTTGGATACAAGATGGGCTATAGGCAGGATTCCACAATTGAATATAAAAAAATATATATAGTAACTAATAACTTGATTAAGTAAATAAAGAATTAAAAAATAAATAATTCCCAAACAGATAATTTTCAATTATCATTTCAAGGATATATATAGTAAATAATAACTTGATTAAATAAATAAAGAATTAAAAAATAAATAATTCCCAAACAGATAATTTTCAATTATCATTTCATATATTTTATGTGATAGTTCAATATCATATTTTTCCAGTCAACATAATTTAAATATAGCATAGTTGGTATTTCATTATAGATATAAAAATTGTCTTGCATTAAATATTTTTAATTAGAACAAGAAATTATAATTAAATTTTGTAATTAAAATTTGTTATAGAAGAATAAACTGCTTCTATAAAACCAAAGTAATACAAATATATAGAGATTCTCTATATGTGCTTGAATGGACAGATCATAGCTGAGTCTTTGTTTTTGAATAAATGGGAGGTAAAGTAATTATGGCAGACCCTTGCTTGGCATTAGCAGCAAGAAGCCAGGTAGCTGATGGAAGCCTAATTTAAGTGATTACTTTAGCCTGTTTACACTTCTTCAGAAAAGAAGTCCATAGTAGTCTTATACTTGCTACAGACACAGAAACATAAAGTACTTTACGTTAAGCATTAAAGGTCTTTAACATTAAAGTACTTTAAGGTTGATTTCAGACACGTTTTTGGAATTTTCTTTAGTATTCACCATCTAGTGAGAAATTTTATAAACATATGTTTGTAAATAATGTGTAGTCATCTATAGCAGTGGTTCTCAACCTTTTCGAGCCTAGCGCCCCCTTGGGTGAATACGATTGTTATTTGTTATCTGGCCTGCCCTTCCGCCACATTAGGCTGGATACTCAGGAGTGTACTGTATACAATAAAACAGCTGTATGTTATAGATTTAAGAATTTAGATTTATTATAAAGCTTCCAGAATAATGTTAAAACAAAGCTTTAAAAATTTTCCATTCCTTTTACAAATTAATTTTTGATAAATTGTTCCAAAAATAAATTTTTAAAGAAATCAGCAAATCATTGTATAAATCAAATTATACCAAATCAATTAGTTGTTTTACTTAAAAAAACATTGATTATAAGAATACAGTAAGACCCTGCTTAATGCTGTTTCGATATAATGCATTTTTTCAAATTCTATACTTTTATTGATTCACTTTGGTGTGGTTTTTTTCAACCATTATTCTTACATAAATCTGAAATCGGAGGAATTTTTGCATCGATACTCTTATGTCGTCTCACACTGTGTTTGATATCAGTGCAGTGCAGTACGTACCAAATTCTGCAGAGGTCAGAATTCATATTTATGATTGGTCATCAATGTTATTTTACAATAAAAAAAATAACAATTATCCCATTTTTGTTTTAAATTGAATGTTTCCACTTTAAACTATAGTTTCTTGAAGTTAGAATGTTTTTCTTTCATCACGTTGTTTATATTCAAGTTAGAACGTTTTTCTTTCGTCAATATTTTTTCGTTGTTTATAGTTTGCTGCATCGTGATTGTGCTTTATGTTCTTAAAACTTTTTATTTTCTAATTTCAAGAATTTTTCATGAAATGATTTATGAATACAAATCGATATTAGCAATAAAAAATGTTTATAATAATAGTAATAATATATGTTACAAAATAAAATTTAAAGAAATGCTATGTATATATATATTTATTCACGTAATAATACATGTTACAAAATAAAATTTAAAAAATGTTATGTATATTATAGTAATAATACATGTTACAAAATAAAATTAAAAAAATCCTATGTATACAGTAATAATACATGCTACAAAATAAAATAAACAAAAATGCTACGTATATTGAATTGATATTAGCAATAAAAAATGTCTATAATTAATGTAATACAATAGGTAACGATATTTAGCAATAAAAAATGTCTATAATTAATGTAATACAATAGTAATAATAGTTTACAAAATTAAAAAATGCTATGTATACATTTTGTATTCACTATCCTCGTTATTTAAGAGTAAAAACGACCTCGTTTAATGCTTTTTCCTTGGAACATATCCCCCCACGTTAAACGGGGTCTTACTGTACTGCTATGTATAAAAACAAATTCCTAAGAGGAAAAATTGATTTATATCATTTATATCTTAAACATAAAACTGATTTTATATCCCAGTCTTGCTGAATCTTGTAGCATCATATTTGTTTGTTTGAAATATTTTAAGAACACAAGCATTTCAACATAGATTTTAGTTATATCCAATTACATATAGCCACATCAACAATTTTCATATTTTTTAAATTAATAAATATGAAATTACTGTCGAATGAGCCCAAAATTATTTCCCCAACTTGCCAAAAAAATAATAATGGGAAGTAATATTAAATGCTCGTCTGCTCTGTGTCAAAAAATTGACTTGTTAAATCAGTGGCTTATCATATTTTCATGATTCAAATGCATTGTGTTGGCCTATATCATATTTAGAAGTGTCAGGCCCAACTTAATGTGAAATAGATCTAAATATTTTGTTCAACACATTTTATATTGCTGTAAGCAGAATATTAAAACTGCTCCATAATAATGTTGAATATTCCTCAATTTTTTGCTTAATATATTTGTTCTGCTGGAGTCTGCCAAAATATGCATAAAGCATTTAAAATTATATATTTACAGTATTCCTCAATGCTTTGTCTTAACTTTAAAAGATTTGCTCAAAAATTATAATCAAAATATATTTTGTGTACATATTAAAATATGCATTGAAAATTTATTTCTTTATTTTGAAAAATGTTAATTTTTAAATGTTTGAATTAATATAAAATTAACTTATAAGTTAATAGAATGAAGTTATCTCTACTGTTTAATGCAGGAGACAAATAGGAAATTTATTGAACTCGAGATATAATTGTTCTTTTAAGAATTATTATAAATGAGGACTGATCAGCAAAAAAAATTACAATATACTTTTTAGAGTTTTATTTCTGAAAACATAAATGATTAAGAATACTTTTCAACATGATAATCTTGATAGACGAAGCATTTATCACAGTATGTAATGAGTCTGTTCATCCAGAGAAGGAAGAAGCTTGAAATTGTTTTCTGATAAGAGTGGCTATGTTCAGATAAGTGTTCCTTTATAGCTGGAAGTCAAATCTGAACTGTGTGTGGATGTTCCAACATTTCCTAGCATAGAGATTGCAGCAAATTGTATGTTTGCTATGTCATGTGCAATTGAACACTGTTGGCATAAAAATGATTATATCATTGCTCAAAATACATTTTCTTCTGATATCCCAATTTGTGTGATACAGTAACCATTAATTTTAAACATGCATCTATGCTGTAAAAATCCACCCTTAACATGAGGGCCATTTTTAGTAGACGATATCACTATCTTGAAAGAAAATGTCCAGGATATCATTGCCAGTCCAATGATCTACTGCCTTTTATGCATCTGGAATGACAAACTCATTATTCACTGTGACAAAAGATTCAATTGTCACTCTGTAAAAGGTGATTATGTTGAGTAGTAAAGCATTCGTGATATCTAGCGTATAATTTAAAGATTATACCACAAATAAAATTATTTTTCTGATCAACCTTCATACACCAAAATTATATCATTGAATGAAACATTGATTTGATTAGTTTTTGTATATTTTTTCATTTTATATAAATTTAATGCAATATAAGAAATATTAATATCACTATTCTGGAAAGTTTGAAATAAATAATGTGAATCCCTAAAAAAAAATTTCAAATATCATACTGTGTAATATGCAACAAGTCACTAAAGCCGTAGACATTCTGCAACTAATAATAGCAAAGAGAAACTAAGCACTATGCAGAAATAGATCTTTATTTCAGAAAAATGCTTTCGACCTTTCTCAGTGGGTCTTCGTCAGCTAATGTCAACTGACGAAGACCTGTTGAGAAAGGTCGAAAGCGTTTCTTTCTGAAATAAAGATTCTATTTCTGCATAGTGCTTAGTTTCTCTCTATGCAACAAGTCATATACACATTTTTCAGAATTGGCAAACAAAAAATGTTTTCACCACATGGCAGCACTCATTTTAGATAAACAGAAATTTCTGTTCCGTGAATCGTGGTCATTTACATGCAATGGAAATTCTGCATATAATCATTATTATAAAAGCTAAAGATTTTCAGGCAATAGTACAATAATGAATAAAATTATGATGCATTAAATTTATTAAAGTGAAACCACTAATAAAATGGCTCTAAATTTCTGCATTCTATGAATGCATTCCTATAATTTGGTTTTTGTATAGGAATAGTCGAATTATGAGAAGTCTTCAGGAACACATTCTCCTTGTTAAATGCAACCGTACTATAGCGCTATTTATGCAAATGCTATAAACAGTAGTTATGGTGTAAAGCAAGGGTGTCAAATTCGCGGCCCACAGGAAAAATTCAATGAAGTCGGTGTGCCTGAATTTTACAAATATTTGCCTGCCAGATTTGAAAATATGAGAAAATTCGCATATGAAATTATCTCTGTGTTTGGAAATACTTTTCAGTGCAAGAAGTTTTACAATTATGAAAGGAAATAAGTCTCCTTTAAAACTGATTTACCTTTAATCATTGTAAATAAGATTTCCTTCAAAGCAAAAAAATTGATGGAGAAGAGATTTTAAGTGTCAGGAAGCCAACATTAATTTTACTATTGTCCTATTGTACTTTTCGAAATAAAGCTATGTTTCTACAAAAATTGAAGTTTTTTGCAGCCTCCACAAAATTTATACCTTGTTTATTTGGCCCGTATTAGCCTTCGAGTTTAACACCCTTGATGTAAAGGATCACGCTGAATTAATAATATAAATTTCGGTTAAAATCCACGATTGGCTTACACAATTTTTACCGCAAAACTTTAAAGAAGTCCATAATGACCTCAATCAAAATTCATTCTAATTTTGTATTATACTGTAAATATATTGTTTTAGATGAAATTAATTTATTGCAACAAGTTCGATCAGAAATTAGCGTTACCGTTTTAGCAATTCTTACTCGAGAATTCTAGAAATATTTTGTTAAATAAATTTTCTATAGATTATATATATACAAATGGAATGGAAATTTACTAGCAATAGCAATTGTATAATACTTCAACCTTTTTTTTGTGTGTATAATATATATAATCTGCCTGGGTTTTATTTGAAGAGATAACTATAATAGTTGTTAAATTTTCTTTCCCAAATCTGTAATATATATTATGTACTGATGTATTGGCATTGCCGACATTCCATTTAGGAAAATTAAAAAGTTTCATACAATTTCAGTTGTCATTTTATTAATACAGTTGGTTTTCATTATTTGCAGTAGTTATGTTCATGTTCTGTAAATTTTTCGTGAATACTGAACTATTGTGCCTAAGGGAAATACAGAACATAGTAATCGATTAGTGCGAATAATGGGCTCCATGAATTTCTTGCACTATTTGAAGTATTACTATATATATAATATGGTAATTGGTTCTTACTTTGAGATTCTGGCTATTAGCCAACCTCACGATGAATAACCACAATACTGTTGTAATATATTAAAAAATATTTCTTAATCGTTGTTCACCATCTAAATTAATAACTTACCAGGAATTGCATTCCAAACCATCATCAAACCAATCACCAAATTGAAACCAAAAGAGCAAATCGAAAGCGGAAGTTAGCACTGCTTTTATGTCGCTCAGTTACATCCATTTTTTGTCCTAGCGTAATCTTTCGTTTCCTGTTTTATCATCAAAAGTGTTCTTCCTTTTATCATTTTCGATACTTTTAAAAAGAAAATTCTGTATTATGCTGTATGTATACGATAACAAAGCTGAATAATAGTAATGTTAAATAGCTAACATATATACGATGATAAAGCTGAATAATAGTAATGTTAAATAGTTAACAGCAAAAAACCCATCGGCAAAAGCCCATCTTTCTGGTGTTTTACTCCTTCAAAGCCAAGTGACTGTTCTTGGACTGCTACTCGTCTGGTTTTAGTGTTTAACCCCTTCAAAGATCGTGTGACCGTTCTATTTCGCCAAGTGGATGAATCTAATGAAGCACTTTCTGGTGTTTCACCCCTTCAAAGTCAAGTGACTGCTCTTAGACTGCTCCTCCTCCAGTTTTACTAACCAAAAATTAACGGTAATTTGTTAATTGACATCATAAAAAGATGGACATTTGTTAGTAAGACTAGTCTATGCTTACGACTCGCATTAATCAAATATTTGCTCGCACTAACTGAAAAATGGTATCATTTTATAAGTCACACTAATCAAGGCCTACCTGTATAGTTAGGTTCGTGCAAACCTTTCTTCCCAACATTTTCACCCTTTAAATAAAATATCTTTAAGCAGAAAAACATACGTAGTGTTTTTAAAACACTAAATACACATTAACTATAGTAAATAAAATCTGTAACTGTAGTAAATAAAATCATCTCTTTGATGGGTAGTTGTTTAATGTAGCAGTTGACACATGGTCTTCCTGAATTGCATTAAAAAACTGTGCCAGCCTCAAACTGTGACGCAGCAAGGCTGGCTAGTTTTTCAATGCAATTCAGGAAGACGATGTTTTAACTGCTACATCAAACACTGCATCACTTTTTGCCTCAATCTTTTAAAATCTGGGTGTAAGGAGCAAATGTGCAGGAAATTAGGCACCTAAATTTGAGGCTGCATTCAAGCATAGAGTCACATTCTTCTGTGGAATTTGCAGACGATAATATGAAGAGACTTTTAGCCTGTCTGCGATCTGTGGAGTGAGTAATGAGACTTTTCCCGCAGAATGGTTACTACGTTTGGTAACAAACAACTACCTTTAGTGGAGAGAGAGAGAGAGAGAGAGTTTACATTGGTAACAGTATTTTCGTTGTTCAGCGGGAGTCCACAAATAAGCACAAAATCTGTGGAAATCGATTTTAGGGTTACAAATAAATTTTCGCAAACAGTCGAATAACGAGAATTGACTGTAGTTCCTTTCTCATGGTCCAAGTTACAATTACAGTGAGTCAAAAGTATGTTAACATATAAATATTTAGGGAAGAATGGTAACAGATTTATTCAATAACACTTATTTATTGTTGTAATACAATAAACTCAAAAGTTTCATCTTGAAAGAAAGTCATTTCTTTGTATATTTTACGTTTTATGTTTTAACTTTTCAGCAACTACTTGCAAAAAACGAGTCAAAATTATGTTAACAGTAATAGACAAAGAATTTATTAATAAAGGTAACAAAAAAAAAACACTTCAATACTTTGTAGATCCACCTTTAGCCTTAATGACCGCTTCAAGGCTTATTTGCATGGATCTAACAAGTTTCTGGTGCTATATTGTCCCATGCCTTCAGTAACGCAGTTTTTAAGGTTTCCTTGCTTGTTATAGTGGTTTCTCGAATGTTTTCGTCCAAAATTTCCCATAAGTGCTCAATGGGATTAAGATCTGGCGATTGTGGGGATGGGCGCAGTTGCTTAGGTGTCTTGTATAGCAACCATTCTTGGACAATACAAGCAGTATGTTTCGGGTCATTATCTTGTTGGAAAATCCATGATCCTGTAAGTCCTAGCTTTTCAACACTTGGTAATAAATTAGTTTTTAAGGTATTTAAATATCCGAATCTATCCATCGTGGTGTCGACGAAAGCTATTCTCCCGGTCCCAGATGCTGCCATACTACCCCAGAGCATGACAGTGCTGACAATATTTTGTAGCTGGAACTAAGAATTCCTCCTCCAAATTTTTTGTCGTTTTTTTTACTTCCAAATCATTTAAATTTACTTTCATCAGTAAACAGAACATTCTCCCAAAACTCTAGAGGCTTGTTTACATATAGCTTTGCAAACTGCAATCTTTTAATGCGATTTTTTTTTTAGTTATAAGTGGCTTCTTCCGAGGAATGTGCCCATGATAACCATTTGAATTTAAAACCCTTCGAACGGTACTAGCACTTACTGATATTTCATTCCTTTCAGATAATTCTACAGTGAATTTAACTGCACTTTTCCCTGGCTCTTTCCTGACACACTTGGTTACAAAACGCACATCCGCATCAGATAACTTTTTTGGACGGCCGGAGCGAACTAAATTCTACATGCTTCCTGTTCTAACATACTTCTCTATCACCTTTTTAACTGCTACATGACTTATTTTAGCCACTTTTGCTATTTCTCAAAATGATTTTCCTTCTCGTAGCCTCACCATTAACCTTCGAATATCCTCTGAAATCTCGGAAACCTTTGGGCTCATTATATTTATGACCTTTTGGTCACTTTTCTAGCAATACAACAATAAAATATCTACAATAACATTTTCAACACAGCCGCCAGCACAAGTACAATAATGTGTGGTGGTAACTTAATTTTGACTCACTCTAATTTGCTTAAATAGTTAACTCTCTATTAATATTATTTTCCAAAATGCTTAACCATTACAGGTGTTTTGAATAAAAGACAAACTGTAAATTTATAGAATAAATTAGACTGTTTTCTGGTGTTTACACGTCAAAATTTAGTAATTTCCCCCTTCATTTGCATGTTAACATACTTTTGACTCTACAGGAAAGATATTTTGTAACGCAAAGCTATAAAATTTATTAGTATACATTCAGAGTTATAGATTTTATTGTATAAAAAGAATAGCCATCCACTGCATACCAACAATTTTAGTCTGCAGCTTCATTATAGCTTTGAATACAATAATTTTGTAACAATGCTGGTCCCCAATAGTTTAACAGTCAGTCATGTGAAAAGAAATAATTTCCATGGAAGAAAATTCAGTGTATTAAAGTTCACTCTCGTGTCTAGTATAAGGTGCATCTTTGAATTCTGGTGGAACCTCCTCCTCGGGTGTGGCCTTCTTGTAAAATTTGTTTTCTTCGAGAATAGCATTGCATTCTTCTCGTGTTTTCTCAGTGAGATCAATGCGCTGTTAGTAAAAATTCACAATTAAAATTTTATTATAACAATATATGACGAATGACTTATTTACTAACCTCTATTTCTTCTCCTTTTTTATTTAAGAAAATCATTTCAGGAATAGCTCCAGCAATTTGTTTGAATTCAACATTATGACTGAGAAACAGTTAAAGATGATGATAAACTATTGTTATAAAGATTTAAACAAATCAAAACAGCAAAGGCTGATTTAAATTAAAATTTTTATTACAGTTTTCTATATCTTAAAACCAGTGTTCCTTGCTTTAATAAAGTTACAAATGAATTATGTCCATAACTCACTATTTTTTATCCTGCATCCCGAGGTACCAGAGCCTCCGTGTATACTATATAATACATATCATTAATTTAACCAAGTAGCAGTTTCTTACTGCACTAGTTTTGTAGCATCAAGTCCATAGCCTCCCCCTGGATTAGGTTAGATTAGTGTAATTAAATCACTATATCACACAACAGATATACATTATTCGGCGGCAGTTACTTATACAGCCGATCATTGACTGGCCAACACCCATGAGCAGGGGTGGGTGAAGGCATCTTATACGGCCTGTTGCAAAAACTAGAACACACTACAGTTTCAAGGCCCATATTCGTAAAATTTTAGTTGAAAATAAAAAATAAAATACCGTATTACATCGAATATAAGCCGCACTTTTTATTCGAATTTTTAAGTCGTAAAGTATGGGTGCGGCTTAAATTTGAAGTGAATACCTATTATAACACTACGTTCAAAAAGTTTCCAAATTTTTTTTTTAAAAAAAGAAAGAATACAGATAATACTTACCTAAGCGATGTTTCCTTCAAAGTAGTTACCCTGTGCTACTATGCATTTTTGCCAACGTCCATACAAAAATGTAAATGCTGATTGCAAGCCTTTCTTTGCTACAGCTTCCAGTGCCTTCGTCGTAGCTTGTTGAATTTCTATGGAATTAGAGAAACGTTTTCCTTTAAGTAAATTCTTCATCTGGGGGAAAAGAAAAAGAAAAATTGATCTCGCACATTCTTTTCCCCAGATGAAGAATTTGCTTAAAGGAAGACGTTTCTCTAATTCCGTAGAAATTCAACAAGCTACGACGAAGGCACTGGAAGCTGTAGCAAAGAAAGGCTTGCAATCAGCATTTACATTTTTGTATGGACGTTGGCAAAAATGCATAGTAGCACAGGGTAACTACTTTGAAGGAAACATCGCTTAGGTAAGTATTATCTGTATTCTTTCTTTTTTTAAAAAAAAAATTTGGAAACTTTTTGAACGTAGTGTTATAATAGGTATTCGCTTTGAATTTAAGCCGATAAAATCTTATTTTTTTTCAGATTTTTCAATTTTAAAATCCTACTGTAGCTTAAATTCGAATACAATAATGGATACTATGCACAGAGTACATGTACACTAGTGAGATTACTCCAAATTTTGATGATATAATTAACCAGGAACATAATATGAATGGTAAAATTTACTAAGTTGCAAATTTGTTTTTACAAAATTAATTACGTAGATACCTAATATTTTTTAACATTTTTCACAATGTAATAGGAGCAATCAATCAGTTATAAAATACTTATGTTTTTAAAGAAAATTGTCTCAATTTATTAATTCGTAAGATGAATTATTTTCTAATGATTCTAATGAAAGAAATAGTTTCTACAGATGATTTTGAACTCTGCATACAAACAAAACTAAGAAAGTAGCATGTATATTTTTTAAATAATATTGATACACAAATATATTCTTTGTGTAAGTATGCCAATTTATCTGCACACGGGTGCAGATAAATTGGCACAACCATTATTCTTGTCCCATATGATGGTGAGTGGAATATGTTTGTGCAAGAATCAATCTTGCTTGAACGTGAGTAGTTATTTTATGTCAAAGTAACTTTTATTAATTATTAGTGATTACCTAATATTTATTAACGATAACAAGTATATAATTATGATGCTGTAAGGTTAAATTCGCCATTAGGTACTTTTCAATTTTTATTCGGCCCGCTTCATTCTGAAGATTGTTTATCCGTCCCGCGGCAGAAAATAATTGTCCACCCGTCCATGAGTGTCACCCTGTGCCACAAAAAAATTTTAAAAGTTTAATACTGTTCCAAAAATATTTACAAATCTGTCTATCCTTTACAAATAATTATCAATCATAAAAACAAATGCTTTTCACATTTTTCTATAAATGCAAAAAAATTATGTTTGACATACCTGGTTAATAAATAATTTTTATTGCTAATAAATATATGTTAGAAATCAGAATTTTTATTTCTTGTTTAACTTCAAACACAGACACTGAAGTCACTATAACAACCTATAATGCGTAACTGATTACAGAAAATTTTCATTTCTAAATTTTAATATAATTTTACAAAATATTTTTAATGGAACTTTACCCTCAACTTCATCAATAATTCTATATTGCAAGTGCCGATTTTAATACTACCTATCATATACAGCAGTGCTTCTCAAACTTTTCCACTTGGCGACTCCTTTTACCCGAGAAAATATATTCGGTTATATAGATATATAAACAAAGAAATACGAATTAAAACATTTGCTAAAATTTCTGCGACCCCCAAATTTTGTTTCGCGACATAACTGATTACAGACAATTTTCATTTCTAAATTTTAATATAATTTTACAAAATATTTTTAATGGAACTTTACCCTCAACTTCATCAATAATTCTATATTGCAAGTGCCGATTTTAATACTACCTATCATATACAGCAGTGCTTCTCAAACTTTTCCACTTGGCGACTCCTTTTACCCGAGAAAAAATATTCGGTTATATAGGTATATAAACAAAGAAATACTAATTAAAACATTTGCTAAAATTTCTGCGACCCCCAAATTTTGTTTCGCCACCCACACTTTGAGAAGCATTGATATACAGAAACAAATTTTATTTTTACAGACCAAAATACCATACTGCTAATTTGTTATTTACCGAGGACAATTTTATAATAATTCAAATTTTATGGCTCACTTCGCATGTTTATTTCATACTTGCATTTGGAGATTATTTCTTTATTATAATAAAGCATGTAATAAAAATAAAAGGATACAACAATGGAATATCCTGATAAATGAATTTCTTCACTTCAGGAATGCGATTCAGTCGTCATCCTCCACAACTCTAAAAAAAATAATGAATATATAATTTATAAAAAAATGTATCTTATTTTTTTTTATTCCAATGAATATAACATATACTTGACTATAGTTTATCCTCATTAGTGTCATACACATCTTTAGAATCAATATATCTTGAAGACTATGCAATCAAACTTTATACAGGGTGACAATTATTGAGCTATATGAAATAAAAAATAAAATTTTCAAAAACTAGCTATTAGTAGTTTGTTGAGATACAGGTCAGCTTATGTGTTTGGTCCATAGTTCTGCAGCTTACATGAATGTACCAGGCCACTGTTGAACAATTCAGTTTCTATTAGGTGAAATTAGAATTTTTGATTATTAAATATATTTTAAATAACCGTTATAAAAAATTTCAAAAAATCAAATATCGACAAAACTTTATAGTGCAGACGAATAGCAAAATTCTGCACAACTCACTGAAGTGTCGAGACATTGATGCTTTTGATGACCTCCTGAATGGCAGTTTTGAGCTCAGCGATGGTTTTGGAGTTATTTGCATAAACTTTGTCTTTAATATTGCCCCACAAAAATCAGTCACAAGTGTTGAGATCAGGAGAATAGGGCGGCCAAGCGATTCCCATTCCAGTGGCCTCTGGGTACCTCAGAGCCAGAATGCACTCTCTAAAGTGCTCTTCCAGGATTTCAAACACTCTAGCAATTGCTCTTCTGAGCCGCAATCGGGCTGTTATTGCTCGAATAGTAGGCCTTGACAATCGATATACGCTCAGATGCTGTATTGCGACATTTTCACTGAAAAATGAACAACAACAACAAGAGTGCGCATGCTCAAAAAAATCCCAACATGCCCTGCATTCAACTGCCAAATTTTAACTGAATCTTGCCAACGGTTCAAAAATTATCAAGGTTTTTTTTCATATAGCTCAATAATTGTCACCCTGTAAATCTTTTTGATTTGCATTTCTGCAAGTTGCACTTCAGTTTGAATGATGATTTTATTTTAATATTTAATATTCTTAAAATATACAAAACTTTATAAGTTATTCAATAGATAATGAAGTGTGGCTGCCTGAAAAGTCTTTTTTCTGGTAGATTAAATTACATTATTATTATTTCTCAGATTATTATGCATAATTTAATATTTAAGAACTTTATTACTTAAAATAACATAAAAATGGAAGATGTTTGCACAATTTATTTTCTTGCCTCTAAATACTCTTACTAAATGGAATGTAATATCATCTGTTAACAAAAAAAGAGAGTATCTCTATTGTTTTGTCATCATTGATGTTCATCAGGTCAATTGCTGTTTAAAAAGTGAACAACAAAATAAAACCGAATCTTCCCTTTCTAATCTGTATAGTTTACTGATGGATATTTTTCATTAAATGACTTCGTGAGTGATCACTATTCAGCCTTAATTACACATCATCTCACATATAAACAAATTATCAAAATATTCATTTTTATATTTCTAAGAGATTCTCTGTTAATCAAGATGCTAATCTATAATCATTTGGCGAAAATTAGGCAGTTCTATTAGTGAAAACACTCGCAATAAACATGCAAACAATCATTTCTCAGAACAAGTAACAATATGCACACATGGACTGGTTATATAGACGTATAGACACGCAGATATTTTATTATGTGTTAAGTTTAATCGAAGCTTATAGCTTATTTGTCAAAATTGTCATCATTTTATGGCAATTTAGTGTAAGATTGGGATTAATTTAGTGGACTATATCATAGGCCTATAAATGAACTTCGGCTCTACCATAGACTCAATACAGACTTCCGATGTTGTCATCAAGTATAGTTTGGATGTGTAATCCATTAGTTGTAAAGACTGATTGTGAGAAAAGATGTGGAAAACAAAAAGTAGTTTCAGCAATTGCAAGTTTTCATTCATTCATGCCTAAACTGTTATAAATAAAGTATCAACAAAAGAAAATCCTATTACTACTGATGTACCGAATGTCTAAAACAGTTATAATCTGACCTGAAATTAAAACAGTGGTATATCTTTGCAAAAAATTAAACATACCATAAAAAATATAAATCAAACTAGATTTAGCAACTGTATTTTCTTAAATGTAAGAAATTATAAAAATGTTGTAGATATATAAAAGCGTGTTCAAATGAAACCCTCATATGAAACACCACGTGATGAATTGACATTTCAGTTTTGGAACTGATGCTATAAAGTGAAACTGTATGTGTTGTGCATGTGCAATGCTCTTAAATTGTGCATTTGCGTCATCTTTAAATGCATAACGTAACATTGGAAAGATTTTCAATCATGCCAGCCATCTTCAACGTTACGTCACATGTAAAAATGACACAAGTTGACAATTTAAGAAAACTATGCATGCGCAATAACACACACAGCTTCAGTTTAATATCTGCGTTCCAAAACTGAAATGCCAATTCATCACATGGTGCGTTTTGAACGGGTTTCATTTGAAAATGCCTTATATTCATTTGAAAGGTGCTAAAGAAAATTCCAACACAAACTTCATTTTACATCAAAAATTATCATAGACTTTCTAAAGAATGCAACTTTAATTGCCAACAGATAATTTTTGATGTAATTTTTTACATCAAAAATTATCATAGACTTTCTAAAGAATGCAACTTTAATTGCCAACAGATAAGACCAGACTTTTATTTGGTGACTCAGGCCCCGCACACCCACTTGCAATTATCAGTCAGTCAACTATTTAATTGCAGGAGTGAGAACAAGACTCCTATTGTTTATTCCACCAACAAAAGAGTTGCCAGTGGGCACAATCTCATAGAAGTCATTTGTTCTCACTTCTGCAATTAAATACAGGAATACCTCGATTATTACGGTTTCGATTATTGCGATTTTCGATTTATCGAGGTTTATAATTTGATACCAAAATTCGAATTATTGCGCTTCAAATTTGAATTATCGCGGCCGTGAGATGTAGCCCATTACATGTGAAACCAGTTTTACAATGGCCAGATTGCCGAGTGGTAAGGCTGTTGGCGCGCCACGCAGGAGGACCCGGATTTTTTCGGAGTACTGGGTCTGGCTGGTGATCCCCGTCCTTCACCATCCGGCCCCCCTTCACGAGTGTGGATGCAGCTCGTGGTTGGAACTGGCCCCGCTCCCTTAGTAATCTCCCTGTTTGGAAAGAGGGCGTAAATTACGAAAAAAAAAAACCAGAATTACATTTAGTTCGAGTCGCCACTTTCCAAGTAGCGCTTCGTTTTTATCCGATCGTGCCTGCTCACCATTCACTAGTAACTCTCCACATCTACTTGAAGTACATATGGATATTAATTTCTCTTCTTTTTACCCCTACAGTGAATGCTAAAGAGACAAAAGGATACTATCAAGGCTATATCAATCAAGAAGAAATGTAGAGTGATCAACTTAGAAGATTAGCTCGTTCAACACATTCCTTTTTTACCTCATATATAAAATTTAATTAATATATTTGAAAAATCCTTGCAATGATCACATATTTTACATGCATTATTTATCCCGATTATCGCGGATTCGATTATTGCAGTATTTTTCATGGCAACAATAACTGCGATAATCGAGGTATTCCTGTATATAAACTTTTTGAATTTTTAAACTCGCGGATTCGATTATTGCGGTATTTTTCGTGGCAACATTAACCGCGATTTATTCCTGTATAAGGTATTCCTGTATAATAAAGCAACAATCAATTAATACTGTAGTTTAATTGCATGTGGGTGAGGGGCCATATGCACACACGTTAATACCAAGGGCCTCACGGATTCATCGTACTTATAGGAGGGCCACAAAATAAATGAAAGTTGTGTCATATCAAGTTTATTAATTATATGTTACAAAGAAACGTAATCAAAATTAAATGAAGACTTTTTAATATAATGCATGGTACTGGATTGATTTAATAATTTTTTTTTAATGTTAGATTCGACATTTGTGTAGCCAAAGAAAAAAATTTATTCTAAATTTTCATTAGTTAAGCGCTAATGCTACCCTGTACGCAAGTATAATTTTTTTAAATTACCTATTTCACACAAAAATATAATAAAAATAATAATATTTGGAATAATATATATATTTTTCCTGACTTGTTTAAAAACATTATCATCGAACCACTGTACACCATCAGAAAAATATTATTTGAAAATGCATTATTCAAAACTACAAATAATATTTTGTTAATTGTATGACTTATTAAAATAACATGTGATGAGGCAGGCCGCCAACAAATCAATGGAGGGCAGCATGCAGCCCACAGGCCTCGGTTTGTGCATCCCTGTTGTAGAACAATTAGTCAGAATAGGACAAGGCTCATTTATATCAGGTAAGTCAAACATGCATAAATGGACTAACAAGGAGATGGAAAAACTTGCATGGGCCAATTTTTGATCATTTTCGGTAAATCAGATTCATTTCACCTCTATCAATTTTCTAATGTGAATGCTGCTCACTTTTGTCTTTTTTATGAGAAAATCCAAATTTAAGTTTTGGTGCACCAATGATGCTTCTTAGAAGAAAGCCATTTTGTTGGGGTTCGGTGCACTGTGCTAGAACACGTGCCTTCATGATGCTCGAGGTTATAGGTTTGCATCCTTGTTCTGCAGTTTTTTGTGATAAAAATTTTTGTTAGGGTATGTGCCCACATGCAATTATCAGTCAGTCAACTATTTAATTGCAGGAGTGGAAACAAAGGATTCCTATTCTTTAGTCTGCCAGGAAGAGAGTTGCTAGTGGGTGCAACTCTTCCGTCCACTAGCAACTCTCTTGCTGACTGACTAAAGAATGCTCAATTGCAGGAGTGAGAACAAATGACTCTCATAGGAGTCATTTGTTCTCACTCCTGCAATTAAATAGTTCACTACTGATAATTGCATGTAAGCGTGAGGCCTTATAAATATACATAAAAAAATAATTTTTATATATATATAAATTAGTAATTGATCACAGATAAATTAATCAGAAATCAGATCTCAAAAATTAAAAATGTAGACATGACTAGCTATTTTATTCAATTGTTTACAAAAAAGAAACGCTGTCATCAAAATCTTCAGAATTATCTTCCAATTCAGTCTTCGCTTCATATGCTTCCATTAATTCTTGCCATCCAGAGTCACTGGCATCAATCAGGTCAGCATCACTTGGCCGTTTTTCCAGACAGTGATAAATTACTAATTGCTTATTTTTATATATATTCTATAGCAGCACTTCTCAAACTTTTCCACTTGGCGACTCTTTTTACCCCGAGAAATATTTTTGCGATCCTGGGTATATAGAGGTATATAAACTAGGAATACGAATTAAAACATTTGCTAATTTTTTGCTATCTCGAAAGTTTGTTACGCAACAACATATGGGGTCGCAACCCACACTTTGAGAAACACTGTTCTATATAACACTTATTATATTTGTATATTTTTTACAAAAATTTTTATTATAAAAAAAATTGCAGAGCAATGATGCGAACCTACAACCTCAAGCATCGAAGGTGCACATTCTAGCACAGCACCACCCAAGCCCCAACAAAATAGCCTTTTTCTAAAAGTTGGTTCCCACCAAGCTTTCCACTATAGTTTGTTTCCTTCTGGGAGTCTGTTCAGTAAAGTCCTTAGTGAACTGCGCAAACTCGGTGCCAACAGATGGAAAAATGGAGATGGATTCGGATAGAATATTTGACGACAGTATTGGAATTCAGTATTGAGTCTATGGGAGCTGCATATTACCAGCTTTTGTGACGATATTAATGTGCACAGAACAGTCGATTTCGAATGTAAACTGTAACTGTGTCAGTATGAATGATGTTTATTTTTATTGCTTTGTTTGATGGCTAATCATGCAGTCTTTTGAGAACTACTTAAAATTAGAACTCTCCCCAATTTAGAACACAGAATCAATTAGAATGTGCAGAACATCATTGCACATTTGATCATTGTATAGACATGCAGATAATTTACTACATATTAAAATCAATGCTATCATAATTTTATTCAAAGCATATATCTTATAAAATAATGACAATTTTCACAAATAACATTTTACTGTAACATATGGAATAATTTAGTGACTATACAGGGTGTAAATTATCTCCTTCAAAAAACTACACTACGACGTAGGAGACGAAGTCAGGCGATTAAAATGATATAAGACACCTGGGGTCGCAAATAGCAAGCAACGCGGTAAATTGAACCTCAAACTAAGCTTAATGGCATGGGCTTCGAATGATGGTAGCGTTCTTGGTACAGTCGTCTTGCTGCCAGTGCACTAACTCGTTGTTGTCAAACTGATCCATAAGAACAGTGTACCTTGTCGAACTGGTTAAATTAAATTAATTAACAGTCAACGGTGCAATTTTTCTGCAATGACGTTGCAGCTCTTCTCCTTTGCCCCTCCAGGGCTTGCGATTTGCGACCCCAAGTGTCTTATATCACTTTAATCGCCTGAATTTCGTCTACGTCGTAATGCAGTTTTTTTGAAGGAGATAATTTACACCCTGTATAATCGGTGTATATATGAACTTTGGCTCTCCCATAGACTCAACGCTGATGGCTTTCGATGCTGTCGTATAGAATTCATCAACCGATTACATTCGACTCACCACAAAGCAAATTCGAATTGATAGACTTTATAACCGATCAATTTCCTGCAAGCTCAGCTCCTGCGAAGCAGATGAACATTTTTTTGGAACCAACTGTATGGTTGTGTAAAACATACACATTAGGTTTACAATTGTGCAAAAGTATATAAAAGGTATACAATGTACAAAATGTGTATACTAGGCTTATAATGAATGATGATGATTTACATTTGCACTGTACAGTGTCTTCTGATTATATTATAATGTGCAGCAGTTATGGTGATAAGATAGTTTATTAGTGTGGATTGTGCAATATTTCATAAACATGATACTGTTATTATTTGAAATTTTATTTGGAAAAGTAATAATGTATTTATTTAAATAAATTTTTATTTGAAGATAAATTAATTAACAATATAAATTATTTGAGAAATATTTCAAATAAACTATTTGAAAGCCAGAATATATTTTATTTAACATTATTCAATTATTTGAAAAATTATTTGTTATTTCAAATAATATTACATGTGCACAGAACCAGACAAATAAGTAAACTGTGCTGTTTATGAAATGTTAGGAAGAAAAATAATATTGCTTATACATGTAACATCTGTTAGTATGTGGCAATGGAATGGGGAAATCAACTTTCCACAACTTGTTATTAGTTATAACAGAATAAATATCTTTAAAAATGTGAACTCATTGTTTTAGCTTACTGACTATAGAAAAACAAGAAGTCTAAACAAAAAAAACAAAAAGAGACAATTCCTTCTTCAAATTTCAAGCTTTGAAAGCCTTTGCAAATCTTGAAATTTCTTGCTTTAAAATACAGGGGTGTCAAACTGGCGGCTCGTGGGCTGCATGTGGCCCTCAATGAGATTTTTTGTGGCCCCCAACGCTCTTAACTAAAATGAAAATGAGAACAATATTTTATGAATAATAGGAAGTAACCGTCTTCGTATATATGCTATATACCAGGGGTGGCCAACAGGTCGATCGCGGGACGATTTGTAGTTGATCTTCGTAAGTTATCGGACGAATCTCTTACTGCATAATGCATTCTCTAGACAACTAAAGCCAAAATTTTGCTTTATTGCTAAGTATGGCCCAAAACAGAATAGCCGGTAGCAGCGTAGTGCCTTCTCTAGACAACTAAAGCCAAAATTTCACTTTATTACTGAGTATGGCCCAAAACAGAATATCCGGTAGCAGCAGAGCTAAATTCGCTGACGATGCCAACATGGCGTTTATGAATTGACAGTTGTGAGGAGGTGAAGTGAATTATTGTGTTTGAGATTGATAAGTAAAGTAATAGGAAACAACTGTCGCCGCTGCCTGATATCTCGTTTTGGGATATCTGGTTTTGGTTCCTATCTTTACTCTCACCATCAAGCGAAGAATTTCGAAGGTATATCGCGAACTCATTGTTAACATATAAAGTCGATCTTAATGACTAACAAGTTGGCCACCCCTGCTATATACTATGATATACACTATTTTTGATTTTAATGAAATGTAATTGCACGAGCTTTTTTTGATTGACCTTATTGAACGTATATGTACAGATGACACTGATCTTTCAGATCGGCGATACAAACTAAGTGCTTTCATGCAAGTACTACAGCATTTTGTGCGAAATTTCTTACTAAAAAAACAAAAAGCCATAAATGAGAACTTGTATTCTTTTTGGATAGACAAATACAATAATCAAGTTCTCTTTGAAGGACACGATAATGGGCTGGTTAAACATTTATTTGTTGAGCTATTAACTTATTTAAAAAATTAAGCAGTTATGGATATTTGAATATATAAAATTTAATGAAAGCTTTTGTTTTTGTACCGAAAATATGACTTTTAACACTTAATAGAAAATTAAAGATTGATAGCAGGGAATTAAATTTAAAAAAATATGCATAATTATTAATAAAAGCAATTATGTAGTAATTATATATTTTTGTAGTATGTTCATTTGATTACATTATGTTTTTAATTATCCTATCTATATTTCTGAATCCTTACTGCAAAATGTAATTTTGAAAAAATTTAAATGAGATGTGGCCCACGGTATCTTACAGGGTAATTAAATGGCCCTTGAATTAAAATGAGTTTGACACTCCTGCTTTAAATGAAAGAGCTAATCAATTTTTAAATAGATTTATTGTTCTATGCATATTTTTAACAAGTGGCATCTAGGGAAAGAAACTTTACTAAATTAAAATTAAATCTTATTTAAGCTTCTAATATCGGAAAATACAAAATGCATATTATACTAACTTCAATGTAAAACTGAATAAAATTTTGATCTTTAACCCAGTATCATATACAGTTAAATATTGGTTCACGAACTTAATTTGTTCCTGAAGATTTTTCATAAACCAAAACTATTTTCCCATTTCCCATTTAGTGGATATGGACTGTTAGAGATTCATAGAATCAATTTACTGGGTCTATGGCATCATTTACATAGATATGTAAAAGTAGAGGTAGCAAAGATCAGCTAATTGGGAACCACTAATCTAAGATGTAATAAAAACAAATCTGGACATTTAAAAGCATCCCTTTTCAATTGCAGATTAACTAGGATTAATTTGTGACACAAATAATCAGGTTCTTAACACAACTCTGGTTAGATGTTAAGAATTGAGATTCGGTTCTTTATATATATTTTTGCTGTTTATTCTTATTTTTCTATCTATAGTTTAAGTGAAATTTATATCAAGTACATCCAAATCATACATTACATACTATACTTTTTATCTCTAGAATTATATATACAGCAATACCTTCCATAGTCCAGTTAATTGGTTCCTCTTTCTTCCCGGACTAATTGAAACCGGACTATTCAAGGTACATAACCTATGGGAAAAATTATAATTGGTTCTAAGAAATTTTTGATTTACTCATGTTTTTTTAAATCGTAAATTCTTACATTAATAATTATTTCATATGCACTAAACATTAAAAACTTTTATAAAGATAGAATAGACAGAAGGGGACAGAAAGTGGATCCGAGCCCATAAAGACGAATTGATAAAGAGTGCTCGCCCAGCAAGTGAACGTATTCGCTTTCTCCAAGTCGGCAGCTCGATGCCATTAGAAACCCAGAGCGGTGCTCTACATAAAGGTGGATTCCCACTTGAACTGGGCCACTGTGGGCTGATGAGTCGCAAACACTGATATGTCCAGTATTTGTTCCCATTCAATGATTCAATTAAGTGTTTGCGGTAAACAACTGACGACATTGCACTTGAGAGGCAGACACTATAAACATTGTTCAGATAAATTTGGCAACATGGAGCAGCCGCCTGCTTGTCTCAGTTCATCATAGTGGCTATTCCAGTCATATATATGTAGTAAGCAGCAAGCATACTTACATTTCATATTTATTCTAAAAAAATGAAGCAAATTAAAAATTTTTTATTAACAATTACAATCTAGACTATAGTAAAACCGGACTATGCGATGTATTGCTGTACTTGTTTGGGATAGTTTGGTCACAGGGCACTTGTGCAGTGCTGTCATTTTTAAAATTTATACTGGTTCATTGAACTGCTTGTTATGGAAACAGAAAACAGAAAAAACATCTCGCTGAAATTCTTACAAGTTTGCTATGTTTCATAGCATAAGTGAAAGAAAAAAATAATAAATTATAGGGATCATTAATATAGATTCATTGAATATCATACTTAATTATCTGAAAATAGTCAGTTCCAATGGACCACCACGAAACCTTTCTTTCAACTTCATGCAAGCATGTTTAATAATAAATATATATATTAAAATGCCTATGCAATAGCAATGTTTTCTCGTGCAAGCATGTTTAATAATAAATATATATATTAAAATGCCTATGCAATAGCAATGTTTCTATTTCAAGCATTACTTTATGATTAGTTGTAGATAATTTTCTTTTTGAATAAATTTAAACCTAACTGTTTGTTAATTATTTTGAATGATAGCACTGCACTTATACCTTAATTGTTAAGATTTTTGGATGTTAACCCAAATTCCTGGTTCAACTTCAAGCAGGGAAAGTATGAGAAAATTACCGCTTATACACAGATCAGCTTATATTCAAGTACAGCTCCGGCCAAAATGTTTGTCACTTTCAACTAGGCACTGGAAACCGGAGAGTCTTTTGCTTGAACTTGTATTGTTATGTTTTAATTGTCTTATGAGAAGAAGCAAAAATTATTTCAATATTTTTTTATACTAATCTTAAATCCCAGAATTAAAACTTTAGTTTTAGATCTGTTAATCAAAGTTATATTGTATAATTGTTCATAATTTTTTATTATTATAATAATTAATGAAATATTAATTCAGCTTTTATTAAATGTACCAAAATCTTTTATAGCTTGTAGATGACATAAGTTTAATTTGATAGAATTTAATATTAAAATCAAATAAAGAATCAAAAATATTTTTTTCCAATAATTTTTTTTTAGAAATTTTCAAATTGTTCCTCCTCCATATTTATATAAGAATCTTTTATAGCTTGTAGATGACATAAGTTTAATTGGATAGAATTTAATATTAAAATCAAATAAAGAATCAAAAATATTTTTTCCAATAATTTTTTTTTAGAAATTTTCAAATTGTTCCTCCTCCATATTTATATATTCACCATGCAAAAAATTTATTTGTTTTTTATTATTTTTATTTTATATAGGAAACATTAGCAAACCTGGAAAGACAAATATATGCCTTTGAAGGGAGTTATCTAGAAGACACACAACTTTATGGGAATATCATCCGTGGATGGGATAGATACCTAACTGCCAATAAGTAAAAATAAAATTTCTTTAATAATAAATGTATATATAATTATGCAAAATATATTAAACAATCTATAATTTGTACTAATTAAGTTATTATTATCATTCAGAGGGTCCTTGAATTATTATCATTCAGAGGGTCCTTGAATAATTATCATTCAGAGGGTCCTCAAAATTGATAATTCAAACAGTCCAAATCTCAAGGGAATTTAATCCAAATAAACCTAATTAACTTGCCAAATTTAAATTTTCATCATTCAGAGGGTCCTTGAATAAAGATATACTCAAAATTGATAATTCAAACAGTCCAAATCTCAAGAGAATTTAATCCAAATAAACCTAATTAACTTGCCAAATTTAAATTTGGCAAGTTAATTAGGTTTATTTGATAATTCAAATCTGTCATCACTCAGGATATGATTTCCATAGATACCATGCTATAAATGGAATATAGATAGATTCTCAAAATCAAAATTAAGAATATTTAACAAATTTTTTTTTAAAGAAATGAAGTAATTATTTGAATAATTGCAGTTTAATCTTTATAAATAGTCGATCCTTGATCTCTTTTTGCTAATAATTTCATTTCTGCAATTCTTTATCAGAGAAAATTAAAAAACTACTAAATAAAAACAAAAGTGGAATCAGGGCTGGATTGTATGAGTGGACATTCTGCTCATATGATCGAGCAGAGTGTCCACTCAGGACACTGGCACATTTTGTGTTTTGTTGTTATTATTGTTGTAATAAGACACAGTTATTTTTACACATAAGTTAAATGGTAAGCAGACTGGGTGGTCGGCCAGAGGGTAAGGATTCATGCAACAATGTAATAAATGGCAATAAGGAGAATGCAACACTGTAATAAATGGATTTTGTTGTTATTATTGTTGTAATAAGAGACAGTTATTTTTACACATAAGTTAAATGGTCAGACTGGGTGGTCGGCCAGAGGGCAAGGATTCATGCAACAATGTAATAAATGGCAATAAGGAGAATGCAACACTGTAATAAATGGTATCAACGGTAATAAAGATATATAGGTTCAAATAATTTATTGCATACAGTATTCAGTGCACAATAAATTGGTAGACCACAGACAAAACGATAACAGAAAAATAATAATATTTAAGTAAGCTTTTACATTTCAACCAGTACAGAACAATTCAGATGTTATTGTGTGTGCCAAGACAAGTTTCTTGAAATTAAAATTAATTAAAACTTATCTTCAATCATTGATTTCCCAAAAAAAAATTAACACAATTAGTGATTCTTTCCATTTAAATTGACACTGCACAAAATATAGATTATTCAAAGATGATTAAAAAATTTGTCAATAAGAAAGCCCATAAAATCAATTTTTAATTAAAATGTAAATATAGTTGTATAAGTTTTGTTAAAACATTTTTATAGATAGAAAGGTAAGTAAGTTTTATAAAATATTGTTTTAAAAAATGAAAGTTTTGCAAAGTGCAATATTTGCACTTTACAAATATTGCACTTTATTTAAATATTTACAATTATCTCCAAGTCATCTGTTTTGAAAAATAAATAAATTCTTTAAAATATGAATTTATTTATTTTTCAAAATATGACTTGGAGAGGTGCAACAAAAATATTTGCTTGGGGGCGCTAAAAGCTGTTGAGCCAGTATTGAATGGAATATATATTACATTTATATATAATAGAATGTAACAAAAAATAAACATAAAAGTAAAAATATCCATACAGATTCAGCAGTTGAAATTTTTTTATTAATTATAAAGAATAAGAATAAATTATAATACAGTGAAACCTTACTAATACAATATTGGTTCTAAGTACACCAGACTCCATTTTATCTGAATTGCATTCTTGAAAAATGCAATGTATAATGAAACAATGCAAGTTGAAATATAATTACCATTAGAAACAATTGAAATATGGAAGATAGGGAACTGGGATTATTATTTTCAACAAATAGAAAATACACAAGCAACACCTATAGTATATACAGTATACCTTCTTCATACTATTGGCTGGATGGCTGCATGATAACAGAATCATTTACATTCTGAAGCTTGGATTCAGTTTTGGGTCCCACATCTCAGGTTATTCAAGAGGGGTCGCCTGTCCTGAATAACTGCAGGTATGGGACTGAATTCTTCAACCTTCCAGTTGATCTCATTATGAGGTGTGGTTAGCCAGTGATGGGCTTTAAAAGTTGAATTTTGCCAGATATCCCTTATGTGATTCAGTGGCATAATTCATGCTAATTTAACCTACCTTATATAAGGAACAGTAATTGAATGGCATATTATGCTGCTACTAAAAAGTAAGGATATATTGCATAATATAAAGGATAAAAAGGTACTGTCTGTTCAGCTTAGCCACGACCATTGATGCAAGTACGCATGCGCTAACTGAACGAGTGCAGTGACAAAATAGGGATGATAGCTTCGCACATGGATATTTTCAAATGCAAGATAACTGAAGTTGAATGGAAGTTTATTGTAATGTTGAATGCTAAATGATTAGTTTTGACGTTGGAAATAGTATATTTAATAGAACTTAATGTAATATTAATTCAATAATTTTCATCTAATTATACCGACTGCGACTCTCCATTTTGTATTTGGACTCATCCACCTTAGCTAGGCGTGGCTTTCCTGGAGAGAGAATATATCAGTGTGCATGTCTCTTCCCACAACTATTATGTTGTTATATAAAGTCAAGCCAAGTAATTTCAACTCTCCATTTTGCATTTGGACTCATCCACCTTTGCTAGGCGTGGCTTTCCTGGACAGACAATATATTAGTGTGCATGTCTCTTCCCACAACTATTATGTTGTTATATAAAGTCAAGCCAAGTAACTTGGCATTGGAGATTCAATAAATTAAATAAAAACAGTGTGTTTAGATAAAAATATATTTAATTTAATATAATTTTTTTTTTGTAAAATTTTCATTATACTATATTATGTTATTCAGTAAACTCCTGATTAAATGGCTAATTGGGAAATTAATTTTTCAGATAGTTTGCAAAATACTCAAAATATCAGAATTATTAACCATATGCATTTAATACTAAAAATAAATAAATTGAATATGATAACATATATTCAAATATTGTATTATTTATCGAATCAGGAAACAAAATTTGTTTATTTGCAAAAAATATTATTGCAATATTTATAATTTTAATTTGATTCTAATTTTGATCACCAATTATCAATTATCTAAGATATAATAAAGAAACAAATCTGAGACATTTAAAAATTTTTTTAGCATCTAAGATCATCTTAGATGCTAAAAAAATAATTGATTTTTTTTTCTCTCTCTGAAATAAGAAACTTTTAATTGTCTTATTATGAAATACATTATATATAGCACATGCAGTGGTTTCAGTACTTCTGAATGTCTTATAACAATATTTTCCAATTTAGAAACAAAACTTATGTTTATAAGTTAATCTAAGTTTTTGTGACTTGAACTGCCAAGCAATCAAGTCACAAAGTGCATGAGCATAAAAATGATTCACTTTTTAAATAGAAAAACTTTTCTTCTTAACACTTATAAAAGTGATGATGGAAGAAAAATAATTGATTTAACTGGAATATAACACAATTTTTGTTGATTAGATATTTAATAAAAATTTTTATTAAATTTTAAACATATTAAAACTTTTTTATTATTTTTTATATATTTTGGATAATTTTATAATTCCTCATCAGTTTGTAGAATGATCTTTGTTTAAAAATATGTATATTAGGGTGATGATTTATTGTTATTTACAGATGAAATCAGGGATTTTAAACATATTAAAACTTTTTTTATATATTTTGGATAATTTTATAATTCCTCATCAGTTTGTAGAATGATCTTTGTTTAAAAATATTTATATTAGGGTGATGATTTATTGTTATTTACAGATGAAATCAGGATAATTCTGAATGTATTATGCTATAATATTTAGACTTTAGAAAATGATTTGCAAGCAAGAAGTAGCAGCACCAAAAAAGAAAATATATCTACTAAATATAAAGAATATATCTTACTGATCAGTGGATGATGATAATGGCATGACATCACAATACTTTTAATTTTTAATATTGAATTATTATAATAGTTTATAAATGTAATCAAAAAATGCCCATTGATTTTTGCATTGTTTTTATGAGAAATCATCTTATTGTATCATACATTGTTTGTATCATACATAAATATTATGGAAATTCCCATTTGTCAAAATTCATCTAAATTCAATTTCTTTGTAAAGATGGCAAATTCAGTAGATAAATTATATTTTTATCAAAATGAAAATTTCATCAAATTTGCAAAAATAATCATATTTTGTAATAAAAATAAATATCTTTTGAATGTTCCAAATATTTTACATTTGGAATATTCAAAAGATTATTTTTAACTTTTATTTTTTCTATGCTTATTAACTCTTATTAACTTATTATTTTTTCTATGCTTAAGATATGCTTATAAATTTTATTTAATATTCTGTTTATCAGGTAGATATTTATGTATATATATCAAGATTAAGCATTGTTGAAATTTAAGCATTATTGGTTTTGTTAGAATTTCAAAATTTTGGGAATTTGTCCTAGTATAGTGGGTGATCGGTTAATAAACATAATCTGTTCCAAGAAAATGTTCGTTATCCAAATTGTTCGTTAACCGATCATCAAAACAAACATAATCGATCAACATCGGATCGGATCGGTTAACAAACATAATCTGTTCCAAGAAAATGTTCGTTATCCAAATTGTTCGTTAACCGATCATCAATTTACCATAGGATTTTATGGGAATGGCGGAATTGATTTTGATTAATTCGTTCCGAAGATCCAAAAAATCATAAATAAAAAATTATATAATTTCTTACTATGTTTATTTATATGTAATAGTTCAACAAATAATTAACTTATGATGCCACCTTAGTCTAAATTTAATTATTAAGCAATAGATGGTAATACCATAATCATAATTTTAAAATAACTATTAATTAGAGTTTATATATCAAGCAAACTAGGGAATAATAATCAAACAATGTTAAAAAATCCAAGTATGCATAGCATTAAAAAATTTTGAAATAATTGCGAGTAATGATTAAATTTATTCAATATGGATCCATCTATTAACTAAATTAAAAATTTTAATATTTATCTGAAAAATAAATTTGTCCCAACCCAAAATATTGAACCAGAGTCCTCTAGGACAGCATTTCTCAAACTTTTCCTATGATGGAATACTTCACAAATCCAGAAATATTCATGGAACACCTTTTATAGTATAGGTAGATATTAATAATAAATAAATTAGGCAAGTAAGTATAAAAGTTAAGAAACAAAACAAACATTTATCATCAAATTGTAATTAAATAAAATAAAACACATGAAAATAGTGTGTATAAATTAAATACACTAGTTTCAACTTGGCACAACATTTAAAATCATATCAGTCTTATATTAATTTTCATAATTTTTTACGGAACACTTATTGACCTTCAGCGGAACATAGATAGATTGGAAAATGCTGCTCTAAGTTAATGTTCTAGCATCCTATCAGTTGGATCACCAGGACACTTATACAAGCTGTCTAAGGAGGAAATTTGCCTAACAGAAATTTAGACAAAAACATTACATAGCTGACAAACTATACTGACAGCAAGTCTATAATTTATTTAACTTTGCCATAAAGAGTTTGTGCTGTAGGATTTAGCCTGATCAGCCATGTAGCTGTTGACCTATCCGATGTATATGTTTGTCTAAATTTCTGTTATATAAAGTAAGCTATCTAAAGAGGGAAATCTGTCTAAGTGTCTTGGTGATAGAATGTAAGCTGATAGGATGTTAACAGCGTTATCCTTATCAATTGCATTGGCCTTTAAGTGGGACTCAGTAAAAACAGAATTTGATATATCTATTATATTGTATCCTTTAGGTATAAAGTATGTGATTTTATTATTATAATATAAATGTTTATGTATGCAAATTTTATATATTCATTATTTTGCCTCCAAGTTTTAATATAAACAGGAAAGCTTCTGTACATTGTTCAATGTTTTTCTATAATTCAAGAGTGTATGGACTAATTTTATTTTTATTTTTTAAGTACCTAACATTTAAAAATTTGGAGATCATTATAATAAAACCTAATTAGGGGAATATATAAATCAAGTACAGGTAGTTCTTGACTTATGATGAAATTAACTTACAATAATTTGCACTTACAATGGCCAAAAAATTTTAAAAATTCTCTTATTCAATTTTGCCATCTGCATATACATACATATATCACATTGCTTTTGTATACGCATAACAGCATTGACATTAGGCTATTGCATACTGTTAAAAGGCAAGAAAAGCCTTTCAACAATGTGCAATAATTGCTAGTCTGATTTACACTTTTAAATTTATCATAGCATTTGGCATGTTAGTTGCTAATCGGCAATTGAAATGTTCATTTTTCCTGTTGTAATTTTTGTATCTTATCGTAATCCTTCTTGTCATAATCCTATCAGGCCTAGTAAGAGTAATAATACTACTGATGAAAAAATTTGAAATTTTTCTTTCTTAATTTTGTATTTATGTATTTAATTTATATATCCACCAACAGATAATTTATAAAAGTTTATGTGAATTTATATTTTTAACTGTTTTAAGTTAAACAGAAACTTAATTTATGATAATATTAAAACAGAAATCAAACTAATCAAGAATTAGAAAAGCATTGACTTAATGTCAGAATTGATTTACAATGGAGGTGTTGGAATGGATCCCCATCATAAGTCGAGGACTACTTGTATTGTAAATGACTTGTAGTGGAATGAGTTAAATTGTAATTAAACAATAATCAAATATAAGCCAAATTTAATACAATCATTGTGACTTCATCTATTCAGTAACAAGTAGAAATTTTAATAATAATCTGAAAATGAAATTTATTCTGATCTGGAATAGAATCAAACCCTTTAGAATAGGATTCTTAAAGAAGAAAAAATATTGAGAGAACATACATTAAACATTCAAATTCGCTATACTTTTAATTATTTACATATTTTACAACAATATCTCTGTTTTTATAGGATAATAAAATTTCAATAAAAATTTATGTGCATTCTATAAGTAAATATAAGTGATTATATTAATTATTTGCATTTTAATTTTCTTAAAAATGATATACAACAATACATGTTCAAAACTATAAAATCATTTATATATGACAATTTTTAAAAAATTTGAATAGAAATTTTGTACTAAAAAATTCTTTCGCTGAATTTCAGTACAATTTATAAGAAAAATTTAAAGTTATTCTCAATATTTTACAGAAAACAATTTTAATTTTTTTCTGAATATCTTTTCTATACTCTTGTATTTCTGTGCAAAGCTGTTTGTTCTATGATGTAAATTATACATATAAATTATAATATTTAATGTAGGCAGGTGTGTATATGGGACACTTACGAAACTTGTCAGCTGTTGCAGCTCTCAGCACTTTTCAATATGGTCTACTTCATTATCAAGAACATTTTTAACAATTGTATATTATATATATATATATTAATTGTTTATACATCATATGATTTTTATTGATGTATAAACAATTAATATATATATAATATACAATTGATAAAAATGTTCTTGATAATGAAGTAGACCATAAAACTCCTGTCTTTTTTAAGTTTGTATAACATTCGAATATTTTTATTTGTTTATGTATTATGCTGATGATGGCTTAATGAAGCTGAAAAAACTTCAGTTATAATAAAGAACATTTCCACTTATTATTCATGCTGTAATATTTGTAGTTAATTAATTGAAGTCTATCTTACATGTTACATGAGACATCTGAAAGATTTTTAAATATCCTAGATTTTCATTATTATTATATTTTAGATAATTGGCATCAAAATTAGAATCAAATTAAAATTGCAAATATTGCAATAATTTCTTGCTTCTTTTTTCAATAAATGATAATTTATCACTAAAATGTAAATTTTAAAAACCTCAACTTCAATCAGTGACAAGGAAATTCTCAATAGAACATATCTGATCATGTTGCACAAAATGTCTATGAATAAAGATCTCGCATTCCTTGAATGCAAGATCTTTATTCATAGACATTTTGTACAACAGGATCAGATATGCATTTCGGATGTTAAAATGTTAGAAATACATATCTGATCTGATATACAAAATGTCTAGAAATAAAGATCTTATGTTCTTGTTCTATCAATAATTTGTCTTGTCACTGATTGAAACTTGAGGTTTTTAATATTCACATTTTATTGATAACTTATCTATTTAAAAATGCATTCCGGGAACATCAATAAAAATAGTAGAATGTTTGAATATATATGTATAAATGCACTTTGTACTTTATTGTTAAATACATATATTGTCCATAATTCTGATTTTTGAGTATATTGTGATTATCCAGGGAATTAATCTCTCAATTAATTGATTGAGATTTACTATACAGTAATTGGTACAATTCCAGTTGAGCTACAACACATGGATATAGGATAGGAGAACTGAAGATTCGCCGCCCACTGACTGATGTATAAAATATGAATCGACAATTCCATCGTATTAAAGATTCACTCCAAAACTATTTGGGCTTTCAAGAAGTTTTTATTAGAATCTATCGTACAATCAAAAAAGTAAGAATTTAATTTTGAGGAATCGACAGGCACCTATCATAGATCCGCATGCTGTAGCTCAACTAGAATCTTACCCACTAATCAATCAGCAAAAGCTATAATTAAATTAAATTGCTTGAAAGAACTAGATTTAAAATTGTTCAAAAATCAGCCCTATATGCAAGTTATTATACAAATTTATTTACTGCATAACGTTTTCGGACTATTTATAAAGTTGAAAGAACTAGGAATACAATAGTTTTAATGATCACAAATAATTCAACAAGTACTTTAAACAGGAATAATAAAATATTTTCAGCCTTTCATGGCCCTTCTCAGCTGCATTTATGTGGCCGAGATGGAGCCATAAAAAGTCGAAAATGTTACAAATCATTAAAATGTTATATTATTAGTAATTAATTATATAACCATTAAAATTTATTAATGATTATATAATTAATTATCAGTAATTAATACTTATATTATTAGTAATAATCATTAATAATAACCATTAAAATGTTATGTTATTTGTAATTCATTAGTAGTAATAAATTATATTTTTGCCGTTAAAAGTTCTTTCAGGAGCAACAGAATTTGAAAGTTTAAGCCATAAAAGTTTTACTAAAATGCTTTTAGAATGCTTTACTAAAGTTCTTTGTAGCTAACTCTAGTAAAGTATTCTGAAAGCATTTTTGTTCTTTGTATACTTGATTATATAAGAAGCCAGTATATTGTTGATTATATATAAGAAATTTATTTTCAAGAATCCAATCGGCATACTACAAAGTTATAACAATAAATTATAATACAAAATAAAACTAAAAACTTAAAAACCTAAAAGCCTAACTGCTCTCATTGGAGTTCAAATAACTATTAAACAAATACTAAGCACACACAAGCAGACCAATACTTTTAAACAATCATTTAATCAGAGTAATGTTTTCGGCTTCGACGACATCATCAGCTCTTACAAACATATAATGGAATATAAAAATGCCACAGTTCTAGAACCATAAATGTAACATTAAGAACTAAAATACAAAAATGGTTCTAGAACTGTGCATTTTTAATATGTTTGATTATATGTTTATAAGAGCTGACGATGGCATTGAAGCCGAAAACATTACTCTGATTAAATGATCATGTTTAAAGTATTGGTCTGCTTGTGTGCACTTAGTATTTGCTTAATAGTTAAATAAATTATAAATAGAACCTATGCTAAAGAATGAATAGCAGCATTCAAAATAAAATTTTGCTGTCAAATTTGAATAGTTTGGATTTTAAGTTAAATAGTTCCTATATTCAGG
This sequence comes from Olivierus martensii, assembly GCA_000484575.1. Classification (NCBI taxonomy): domain Eukaryota; kingdom Metazoa; phylum Arthropoda; class Arachnida; order Scorpiones; family Buthidae; genus Olivierus; species Olivierus martensii. The sequence continues at coordinate 46,229 of AYEL01023135.1, forward strand.
CAATTGGTTGCCAAAATTACTAGAAACAAAATGAGTAAATGAATACTAATAAAAACATAGTGGAGATTTTCACTATATTTTATATTGCAATTAAACTTTATGTATGAAAATTATTAGTGTGTATAATCATGTAACTTTTTAACCTGTTTGAATAAAACTGGACTGCATTCTTTAATTAAAAATCCTATTGTTTCAGATGCACTCTGAACTTAACTTTTAAAATTTGCAAAGTAAAAAAAAATTATTTATTTATTGAGCACATTCTAATATTACTTTCATTTTTCTTAATGTTTTGCAATCTTATTCTATTTTTTCCTTTAAAACAAAGAGTCATGTTGAATAGATGTTTAGAATAATTTATTTTCCATTACAAAATATTAATATGTAAAAATCTATTACCTTATATTAAATTTTTTTGGTAAAATAAAAAATTTTTATTATTTATAAAATTACTCGAGAGATGGCGTAGTACTTTAATCGGCTACCCATCGATATTTACGTCGATCAGATATATCGATGTGACTATCTAAAATATATTTCAGTTTTTAAATGAGTAATTCACTATGCATGAAATGAAACATTACTAACAAAAGCTTATTACTAAAATATATTAGGACTAAATAAGAGAATTTCATACTAAAGGATATAGTTTGTTTAATAATTTATAAATTATATTTATGTAAACAAATACAGATCTGTGTATATTATATTAAAGTAGATTTTTGTGCAGATAGATGGCAGCACAAGACTCTGTTGTTACTACTTTTTTAATTTTTTTTTCTTGATCATTAAATAGTTTATTAAATTAATTCTCATAGCTTAATGTGGAAAATTTTAAATTAGTAAACATTAATGTGGAAAATTTTAATCGATATTTGTTACTAAATATCTTTTTAAATTAAATATTTATTTATTTTAGGCAATTATTACAATAAATCTAGTTCTTCGAAAATTATTTATTAAATAATAATATGAATTGTTCTTTTTTACTGAAATATATTGAAAATAAAACAAAACATTTTTGTTTTCCTCTTTGAATAGATAACATGCGCATTGAATTCAATGTGCATGTTATCTATTCAATCAAATTCTTTGAATAGATAACATGCACATTGAATTCAATGTGCATGTTATCTATTCAATCAATACAATATTAATCCATTCAACAGGAAAAATTATATTATTCCATCTTTTTTCCATATTTTATGCCCCCTTTCCAATCAGGGAGATTACTAAGGGAGGCACGGCCAGTTCCAATCACGGGTTGCACCCATACCCGTAGAGGGGGCCGGATGGTGAAGGACTGGGATCACTGGGCCGGGCCCAGTATCCCGAAAAAATCCGGTACCAGACACAGTACGCGAACTTGGTCCTCCTGCATGGCACGCCAACGCGTTACCACTTGGCCATCCGACCGCCAATTTTTTCTTTACATTAATATCCTTTTGAAGCAATACTTTTTATATAAGCAAATCCTGCACATCTCACACTTACATTTACAGATATAAGTTTAAAAGTATACCGATTATGGTACTACTCGATATATATATATATAGATCTTTTCAAAGAATCGATATTATTCTATTTTGATTACCTCGCGTTTTCGAGTCTGAACAATGCGACACTCTATGAAGTCGTTGGAAATTGGTATAAGTGGTAGTGCGCCTTAAATGCCTGTCGTTTTTTTTCCGTGTTCGATAAAGTAAATATCAATATACGTGTGAATATACAGTATATCAACATCGATCGCGTTTTCGAGATCCTGCATATCACACATGCACGCAGCGTCGCGAAAACGCCAGATAATCAAAGCAGAATCTTACCGAAAAATCGATATTATTCGATACTTTCCAGGAAAAGTACCGATACCAAATATTTTAGGCTGTGGTTCGATATTATTCGGTTTCCTCACTTTTGTGGTTCTTTATTCCAACTGATGTCAGATTCGGTCGCACTGAGTTCGCACGATCTAAACTATCTCACGAGTAAGGTTGACTTCTAACCGCATGCGCAATGGGGCAAAGTTCAATCTTCTTCAATGGCGCCCAATTTATACAAATATGAAGCATGCTTCAATACATGAATATAATCACAGTTTCTTATATCATTTACGTCACTAACAATTAAACTTGTAGATAATTTTACTAAAAACATTTATGAATGCCTCCATCTTCAATCATGTGACCTGGCTCACCGAACTGGTTCATTATTCAAACGAAACTGTGACATCAACTAAGAAAACCGTTTGAAGGTTTAGTGTAGTTCGTGGAATATCGAGCCACAGCATTAGATGAATACAGAATACAATAATTCTGGAAAGTTCAAATATTTGCTGAAAAAAACAACAAATAAATTGCTTTTAGGTGACATAGTAATGTTTTTTCTGTTAAAATAAGCATTTCAAAGATTACTTTTTATACAGATTTTGTTTGTAAATTATACAAATACGGTACAATATATTTTTTACAGTAACATAAATGTGCAATTATTTGCTATGGTGTATAACAAAATATATAGTATTGTAAAGTTTGATAATCTCATAATAAAAGATTTAAACGAAAATCCCGCTGTAATTTTTCTTTATTGATGAATTCTTAAATATTTGAATAAAAAACCTGGCATAACCGTTTTAAAATTTCTATGTTTTAATTTATTTGCAAATTTTTCTACATTGATGTTAAATACATTGACAGGTTTGCAGAAAATAAATTTTGACATAATTTCAGTTAATTGTGTGTGAAATAAAAAAGAATAATATCTGAAATGAATTGATGAATATTCGAAATTCTATACTAAATAGGCCTACTATAGTTAACAAACAAGAAAATGCAATTTATTATTTTCAGTGTTAGAATAATTTACATCAGATTTTGATAAGGTTAGTGTAGTTTTTTTAGTCAACAGATGACGCCACTTTCCACTCAGTAAGAGTACTAATAGTTGTCCTGATTGGCCGCGTGGAAACGCTTCGGCTTTCCACTCTGGAGGACCCAGGTTCGAGTCTCGGGTCCCACCCCTTGAAAATATTTATCATGGGGTCCGGGCCCGGCCCGTCGATCCCCG
>AYEL01023136.1:0-27570 GCA_000484575.1 Olivierus martensii
GGGATCGACGGGCCCAGCCCGTCGATCCCCGTCCCATAAATATTTTCAAGGGGTGGGACCCGAGTCCTCCAGATGGAAAGCCAAAGCGTTTCCACGCGGCCAATCCGGCCGACAGGTTAGTGTAGTTAAGTGACCATATCGTACAAGGGATATACACTATCTGGCGGCGTCCACTTATATAGCTCATCACAAGCTGGCTAACATCAATGGTGGGATCAACCGGAAAGTTGAAACATCGGGTTCGAAGCTAGATCATCTGAAAAACTTAAAGTGTGGGACCCGGATTTGAATCCTGCTCGGTTTGATAAGCAACAGCTCTATCACGCTGAAATCCGGGCCGACAAATTTTCGACAGAATTAATGTATGTTTGATATGGCAATACGTGCTTTTTAATGTGCCGTTAATTTTATATGCAATTTTTTATTATAATAATGAAATTTTAAATGAATCATTCCTGGAGCATAATCAGTCTTGGAAAAACCGCTTAACGTTGCTTTATTCAAGATTCTGTCTCACAAAAATGATGTGTGTTTTTCGATCATAATACTGTAATTTTATAATCAGTTATTTCCAATAAAATATAATAGTTTTGAGCATGAAAAACGCATAAACAAGGAAAACTTCTAGCTGTCAGTCATTTTGTCCATGTAAAGTATTATAATATTGGATATTTATAATTCTTATATAGGGAAAAAGAAGATTGTCACCATATATACTTTTGTATGCCCTGTATCAAAATCCACTTCCATCGTGGATAAAACTTATTCAGAAACAACCATATATTAAATACTGGAAATTTTAGCATTTTTTATATTGAGTGGATGCTTTAGATGCAGAAAGAGTATATTAAATACTGGAAATTTTAGCATTTTTTATATTGAGTGGATGCTTTAGATGCAGAAACAACATCTCCCAATGAAGAAAGGAATGAATATATGGCACTTATAATCTGCAAAAAAAAAATTCAGTAATTTTGTTTCTGCAATATTAAAAATATGAAAACATGTATTGAAAAAATTAACAAAGCAATGTGAACATATCCATTTTAACTGTTGACTGCTTAATATATTGAAAAGTAAAATTTGTAGTTTAGTGTATCATATCTTACCCGAATGAAGTAATTCTTCTTAATATGAAACATGTCATCAACATTGATTCCAATTGGAGTTTTCCCGAATCGCTTCATGAAATTTACCATCTTTTTAACAAAAATTTCGTAATTAATAACGTAAAAATTTCACCTTAATAACAACTTAAACTATCATACCTTTAACTTAGTCTCTAGTTGCAAATCGGCAGAAGAAAGTTTAACAATGTCTACGAAGTTATCATAAATCTGTTAAAATCGCAAAAAAACAACATTCAATTACAATGTAAATTTTATTATATATCTTGAATATACTTACCAAAGAAGTGAAACGAGATAAAGCGAATGCTATGCTCATTCCCACCATAACAAGAAGTATGAATAAAATATATAATATGATGAGCAAGAACCCGTCAATTTCGGCAAATATCAAAAAACAAGCCAAGGAAGCTATCAGATAAATGCAAGCTGCATAACAAACTGGTATATATAAATGAGCAGTTGCATTTCCTAACTGAATATAACGCCACGTATCCCAATGCTTCATTATCAATTCTTCTATTTTTGCCTTTAAATTGTTTTCTTCTTTCGTTAGTTTAACCAATTCGTCAGATAAACGTCTGAATCGATTGGAAAGCATCAAACTGCTTGAACATACAACAAGCATAAAAGAAAATACCTGTCCAAAAACATAGATACAGAATAGCTCAATATTGATATTACAAAACAGAAGTTCACTGGTCGATTCTATATATTTTTTCATCGCAGGATATAAGAACATAATAACTAACATGTTAGTGAAAATTAATGCGCAGAATAATAATATTAAAATATTCATGGATAATGTTTGGATAGTGCTTTCCATCTCTTCTTCTTCTCCATCGTAACCGCTATTGTTTTTCGGCAAATGAAACCTGTTTCGTTTAAAATAACTAAACTGAAATGCTGTAAAACTAGAGAGCATGAAAATAATTATTCTAAAGTATAATTCTTTTTTTCCCAAGAATGAGACCCAACCTCGGCAAATAACATCATATTTATTTGTAAGAATAATAAGTAAGATATTGCTCCATAAGAATACCTCGATAATAGTTTGATATAGAGGATATATCTTGGATAAACACTTTTGTTCCTTTGTTCCTTTCTTACAATCGCAGTACATGATTTTCATTCCGAAAATTTCTGCCGTATTTAAAATAGGTTCTAAATAGCAAATTATACATAAATATCGTTTAGTTGCCATTGAATGCATGTCTACGAAACGAAGATATGAATAGACGAATAATGCTTGCAAATATTTCTATAAGAAAAATTTTCTTTACGTATAGAGTTCACATAAGATTATTTATCAAATATTTTGATATTATGATGTTATTTCGAATTCTCACCTGCACGTATATCAAAATGAAAAAAAAAATATGAGATTATGGGTTTTCCTCTTCAACTGATATTGAAATAGATTTAAATAATAATCTTCCTATAATCGAATAATATATACAGTATATTTTATGGATATTCCTGCGGCTGTCTTGTTAGAATTCAATCCATGTACAACAGGAAAATTTTTGATAATTTTATAAGATTTTCACGTACAAAATAGCCTACTATTGGCCGCTCCCTACAGTAAACAAAAAATGATTACTTAGATCGTGTTCGAATTCCTATAAGCACTGATTTAGTTGCCAATCATTCTTAATATTGATTTTTCAAAACCGTATAGAATTTTTATCAATAAAATTCCTGATCGATAAAATTTAATTATGTAAATACAGTGCATCTAGTCTTATAGCGAAACATGAAAATGCTAATGAAAGTTATTATTTTCGATAGCTCTTAAGAGAATTAAAAATATTTACCTAGAATTTAATACACGTACAGGCATATCGTAATTAATTATGTTACCTTAGTTTCCAGAACATATTAAATTAAAATTTATTATATAAAGATATTAATTAATACATATGCTTTATCGTTCAAGCAACATTATTCAGATATGCTTTGTAATTATATTATTTTATTTTTTTAAAAACATCAATTTGTTATAAAATATGTATATATGTATTCCTTGCCATAAGGCAGAACACTGTTTTGTTTTACAGTTGTTTATTGCATATAACGACACTGTGCACATGATTTGCAATGATGCTAAAATTTGTCTATTCAAACTGCTAGATAGCTTTTATCGAAACATTGAGCAAAAATAATATAAAGTTGTTATCTGTTATAATGGGTGCAATGTGGTTCAAGTGCACCTCCTTACAACCACCTTCCAATAACATTTTTTGTCAACAGATGACGCCACTATCAATAATTTAGGAATATTAAATGATGGGCGAATCAAGCTCATCCACAGGCTGCGCATTCCTAAAGAGAGTTGAACCGAATGGGAACACTAAAATATTTTACATCTTTCCTGGTCGATCACAATCCAAGGATCATATATAGATTATAGAAGATTGTATATACCAGGAGTGGGCCGGATTGGCCGCATGGAAATGCTTTGGCTTTCCACTCTGGAGGACCCGGGTTCGAGTATCGGGTTCCACCCCCTTGAAAAATATTTATCATGGGGTCCGGGCCCGGCCCGTCGATCCCCGTCCTCCACAATCCGGCTGACCCCTCACAGGGGTGGGCAGCCTGTGGAAGGACTTGTTTCGCCCCGTCACTTTGTATTCTCACTGAATGGAAAGTGGCGTCATCTCTTAACAAAAAAAAACATACATACTGGCGGCCGGATGGCCGAGTGGTAACGCTGTCGGAGTGCCATGCAGGAGGACCTGGGTTCGCGTCCTGGTCTGGTAACTCCTGAAAAGTTTTTTCGGGGTGCTGGTCCCGGCCCGGCAATCCTCGTCCTTCACTATCTAGTCCCCCTCCACTGGTGTGGGAGCAGCTCCAGGTTGGAACTGGCCCCGCCCCTTAGTAATCTCCCTGATTGGAAAGAGGCGTAAAATATGTAAAATAACCATACATACTTGGTTCGATCGGCCGTGTTGAAAAGCTTCGACTTTTCACTCTGGAGGACCTGGTTCGAGTCTCGAGTCCCACCCTTGAAAATATTTATCATTGGGTCCGGGTCCGGCCCGTCGATCCCCGTCCTCCCCAATCCGGCTGACCCCTCTGCAGGGGTGGGCAGCCTGTGAAAGGATTTGTTTCGCCCTGCCACATAGTATTCTACCTGAATGGAATGTGGCGTCATCTGTTGACAAAAACAAAAATTGGTTTTGGAACGTAACTCTTTTTGTATTGGCTCCGGGTCTCCCTAACCTAATCTAGATCTTAAATAACAAACACATGTAATGCACTGCAATTATCATATATATAGACGGATAAATCATGTCGGCCGGATTGGCCGCGTGGAAACGCTTCGGCTTTCCATTCTGGAGGACCGTGTTCCTTCGTCGTAAAATTTTGTGTACTAATAGGGGGCCTTAAAACAAGTCGAATATGTCTAATGAACATATAGTCTAAATGGCACTGTTTTCGAGTTATAACCCTTTAAAGATAGCCAATCACCATCGAGTACACAAAGCGTCACTCTCCTACTTACTACCAGATTAGAAGGCGAGCGACGCGACGCTTTGTGTACTGGATGGTGATTGACTAGCTTTAAAGGGTTATAACTCAAAACGGTGCCATTTAGACCATGTTCATTTGTAACCCTTTAAAAATAGCCAATCACCATCGAGTACACAAAGCGTCACTCTCCTACTTACTACCAGATTAGAAGGCGAGCGACGCGACGCTTTGTGTACTGGATGGTGATTGACTAGCTTTAAAGGGTTATAACTCAAAACGGTGCCATTTAGACCATGTTCATTAGACATTTTCGAGTCCCCCAATAAGTACACAAAATAGGAAAATGTCCTGATTGTTCATGAAGCCCAGACTAAATTCCAGGACGTAGAAATGTGAAATTAATGGATTATATTTCCATGATATAAGCACTCACTAAGTTTTTAGAAATTCGATTCCTAAAGGGGTGAAAACGGGTAAAATGTGTTTTCACAGATTCCTCAATATTTCTTAGGCTCAATTAAATATCGACTTGGTTTTTGCTTAAAAACCATAATTCAGGATTTTACTTTTATCAATCTATAACACTGGAGATACGAAGGGTTCTATAATTCAATTCCCAATCTAGATTTGGGGGGTGAATTATAGAACCCTTTACATGTTCATTAGACATTTTCGAGTCCCCCAATAAGTACACAAAATAGGAAAATGTCCTGATTGTTCATGAAGCCCAGACTAAATTCCAGGACGTAGAAATGTGAAATTAATGGATTATATTTCCATGATATAAGCACTCACTAAGTTTTTAGAAATTCGATTCCTAAAGGGGTGAAAACGGGTAAAATGTGTTTTCACAGATTCCTCAATATTTCTTAGGCTGAATGAAATATCGACTTGGTTTTCGCTTAAAAACATAATTCAGGATTTTACTCTTATCAATCTATAACACTGGAGATATGAAGGGTTCTATAATTCAATTCCCAATCTAGATTTGGGGGGTGAATTATAGAACCTTTTGTATCTCCAGTAGTTACAAAAGAGAAATTATATAACATCAGAAAACTTATTACTATATCATAAAAAACAATATAAAAAATAAACAGGAGCATAATTAATGTAGCAAAGATTAACACCTTTCATAATATAATCATATTATATTGTCTTCCACTTATTAAGTATAATCTGCTAATAAAGATTTCATTTTAAATCAGTTTAGTACAAATTACATTAAAATTATGCAAACATGATATTTTTTCATCTAAAACAGGACTGCTATTAATAAATTATTATTTAAAGATTTTTCTGTTTACAGAATGAAGCATTTCTAGTATATTTAATGAATACTTATTATCAGGGCTGGGGAGCTGGCTCGAAATAGGTTAGGCTCTGGCACCGGCTCCAGAGCCACAGTATATTCAAGCTGTGGCTCCAACTCCGGAGTCATTGTTTTAAAACTGAGACCTTAGCTCTGGCTCCATCACTATAAGTTTTTTTGGTATGACCTCTACCATGAAACATCACTTATCTTACTATCATAACATCATTTACCTTTTAAATTGATAAATTGGTGTTTGTATTATAATAATTTATTTTATATGTATTTAATTAAAGTTTCAATAAAATATTTATTTTGGCACATGGCATTAATAAAAAAATCAAAGATCATGTAATTTATTGATTTCAAATTTTTATCAAATTTTAAGTGCTAAAGTCGGTGTAGGCTTATACATGGGTTGTACATTTTTACCGATTTTTAAATTCTGAAGTCAGGGGTCGGCTTATATTCGAGTATATATGGTAGATGGTTAGGAGCTGGTCAGCATAAATTTTAATGGCTCCCGCTCCACTGAATATGATCAGCTTAACTCTGGCTCCAACTCCAGCTTTTCCAAAACTTCCAGGATCCAACTTCAGCTCCAGCTCCCCAGTCCTGCTTATTATAAAACATTATACATAAAAATTTTTTGAAATTAAAATCTGGTTTTAATTTTAAATAAATAATACATTTCATTATATAACAAAATACAAGTATTTGCATAAATAATATGTGCATTTTTACAAAATTATCATCTCTTTTACTCTACTTAATTAATATCAATATTTTGAGTATCTTCTGGATTAAAACGACAAAATGGACAGTATCCCTTCTGCAAAACTTGCAACTCGTAGTCATCGGTATGAAAGAGCTTTTTGCAAGACTCACACTGGGTAATCTGTACGTCAGGCATTAAATTGCGGAAATATTGATATCGATGTGGTGGTGGCCACTTGCATACTATTACGTCGGTGCGATTCATGCTTTGAAGGACACTTTGACTAACAATTACGGGAACAAAGTCTAATCCACCTTCTTCGAAGCTCATTAAACGTGCAGTGAATGGGTCTGCTTCTGTATCATTTTCCACATTATCATCAAAGCGAAGGGCTTGATAGTTTCCTGTATCAACTCCAGTAAAGTTTTGTTGCTGTGATTCAAAAGAAGACTGTGGTTCTAATTCTAGTAATCTAATTGCCTCCTCATCAGAAATTCCTTCTTCCAAAACAAATTCTACCAAAGGTAAGATATCAAATGATACAAATGAATGCACAAAAGGTTGTTTGCAATTAATACAACAATTTCCTTGATTGTTTAATAAAGGATTGGTTGTTGAACAACGATAACACAATGGCAAGAGATCTTCAGCATCACTGAAAGGCTTTGATCTTATTTTTACTGCACCAAGATCAATAATCTCTTGAAATCTTGCAGGTATGTGCAAAGATTGCAATTTGTCATACGCATGTCGAGCTAATTTATATGCACCCAGAGTTCGACTCTGCTTAGCTAATGCATATAAAATTGCAACTCTTGACACACCGGGTAAATTATCACCAACCATCTGATGTAACAAATATCGTGCCATATTAAAAAGTGCTTCAGAGAAAAAAGATGTAAATGGTTCTTCAATAAATCTATGAATATTATGATAAGCATAATAGATTTCTGCTCTCTTTTGATATTCTTCAAATTTACTTAGCATAAACTTAGCTTGTGATTCATCCTCCCCTGCAATATCCAAACATTGTATTGAAAGTAACCAATAATAATATCCAGCATCATTAAATCTGCTTTCATTTACAGCATTATGAGTTAATTCTTCAAGTACTCTTAATGCTTCATCTTGTCTTCCTGCTTTATGGAATGCCTTCTGAGCTTCTACAAACTGATCATTTTCAGCTAACCAATTAGCATATGGTACATAAACTTCTTCTTTAAATTCATTGTGCTGTTCAGCTAACACAAAAGCTTCTTCCCATTGATGTGCTTCTACATAAAGTTTAATTAAGGCATGAATATCATGCATCTTCCGATAAATCTCAGCAGCATACTGAAATTGTTTATGTTTCCTTAATGATTCTGCTATAGTAGCTAGTGCTGTTTGATCAGCTTTGTCAAGGCGTCTTCCAATATCCATCAACATATCCACCCATCCATGTTCCCCAATAATCTCTATAGCTTTCATAGTTTCTCCTGCAGATAAGTACATCTCAGCAGCAGCTTTTGGTTCGTTAATATTGCGAGCCCAGTCTGCTTTCTTTTTGATTAAAACCTTTTTATCTTGGACATCATCTGATGAAAGGTATTCCTGAGCCAGATCAAATTTTCTTAAATCTGTATACATTGTCATAGCTTTACTTTCATTACCAGACTTTTTATATAATTTAGCTGCATCTGCAAATTTTCCTTGAGCTGCATAAATATCTCCCAAAAACACATCATCTGATTCGTTCTTTTTCTTCCTCTCTTCAATACTATTGATCAACTGAAGATATAATAAATCTCTGACACGAATAAATGCTTGTTTTGAAATTAAAATATTTAAATTCTCTAATGACGAATGTGCAAGTGCCTTCCAGTCATTTTCAGTTACTCCTAAACATGCTACTTTATATGCTTCATTAAACATTTTCTTCTCTAAATATTGATACATTGGTGTTGATTGTGGAACTTCAATACTAGACATAGTATTAAAATGCAAACAAAAAATTTTGGAGCCACAAAAACCAACAACAAATCCTTGTAATTTCTGTTGATGAGTAGGAAAATTTCCAGCTTTTATATTTAAATAGCCAGCACCAGAAAAACACATCATATCTTCATTTTGACTGTTCCAAGCAACACTATTAGCATTTGGTTCCTGAAAAAGTAATTCTTTAGTATTAATGTCAAATACTAAACATGTTCCCAAGTCATCTACAATTGCTAATTTGCGTCGAGCTGCACTAAGATCAAGGCACCTTATGGCAGATGGTATTTTCAGTACTGGTAATGGAAAAGGATTGTCAACAAATATTTTTACAACCTGACCATTTTTTAAACCTACCAATAATCCTTCTTGTCCAGCAGGTCCTCCAGTAACTTTTATATATCGTATCGAAGCTTCCATCACCCATTCTCTCTCTTTAACTCCTTGAAATGAAATACACTGTAATCTTTTTTCTCGGCATAAAACAATATGATTAGCACAGACTACCAATAGAGTACATTCAACTTTCTGATTAATTTTTTCTTTTACGCGATAATGCATATCACTAGCATCACCTTTTGTTAATTCATAAATAATAATTCTTTCAGGCAACTGGACTGCTAATCTATGTTTAAAAATGGCAAGTTTCTTGATGAAGTCTCGACATTTAATTCTCACTTTTTCTTCAGTTATAAGATGTTGGATAATCACATCAGTCATGTTTTCTCTATAGGCATAACGTTCTTTATACAAGCTATGGACTGTAGAAAATCCAACTTCATAATAAGATATAGTTCCATCTTGGCTACCAACTGCAACATGTTGAGAATCTGGTCTAGCATGACAACACCAAACCCACGAATTCTGCTCACCTACAGTTCCAACTAAAATTCCTTCTCTAGTATACAATACAGCTTGTTTATTGGAACCTCCAATAAGTATGTAATCACCATTTGAAAAATAACTAACACACATTGGATCAAATCCTAAAGAACGTTCTTTTCCAATTAGCTTTCCAGAGGAATTATAAAATGAAAGCATCTGTCCCCAGTCAACAACTGCAAGGATGTCGGTACTTTCTTCTTTGGATGGATTCCAACACACTCCCCAAACAGGAGAGAGCTTACCACCAATTCTTTCAATTTTTGTCTTCTCATCTCCATTTCTACTTCGAATACTTATATAACCATTTACTAAGCCCAGAGCTAAATGATGTCCATCATTGGTCCAACTACAACAGGTAATACGACTGCTGACTCGATGTTTAGTAACAGATTTCTGCTCAGGAGACCACAGTCCAAAGTCTGAGCAGGCACAACTAGTTAACTGATGGGAAACTGGATTATAGGCCAGGCATTGGATAGCATCATGATGAGAATATTTCAAAATTCCTTCCAAACTTGAAGTCCAAATAATGACTTGTTTATCTGCAGATCCAGATGCAAATCTCTTACCATCTTTGGAGTAGCAGACAGCATAAACTATATCCTTATGGCCCTTTAAAGGCTGAAGTACACCTCCATCATTGGTATCATAGACCAAAACACGATGGCCAGCAGCTACAATTAACTGAGAACCATCTGGTTTGAATGCAAGATCGTATATACATTGTTCTGTGTTGTCACGATCGTGCACTTTATCTACCCACAGTGGAACTGACCTCATGACGTTAAACTTATATACAAGAACACTTATACAAGAATTTCAAAACAAAACATGTGATGTTTATCTTTCCCTATTGGTCAATTTCATTCGGAGTTCTATTGATCGCCATATAGTACTGATTATAAAATAATATTAAATAAAACTAAATCTTTATTAATTAATCACCAAATTTTTAAAATACAACAAAATAGGCGATTAATCAATAAAGATTTTATTATATATTTCAGAAAATTAATCCAATGAAAGCAAAAGATACCGATGACGTCACAAAATCAACTTTTAAACGTCATTATGACGTTTCCCTTCTATTGGCCTAATTTTAATGTTTGCAAACGGCAAATTTACTATAGTAAAAATAAATATTTAATATATTATTTTAAAATTGTTGATAATTTAATTTTTATAAATAAGAAGATAATGAGATAATTTTAGATTTTAAAATTTCTATTAATCAAAAAATAAAGAATTGGATGATGTTCTTTCTACGCTTCTATCGATTAAACGCTGCCCTTTACACGTATGTTGTAGAACTAAATTAAATATACAATATCGACACAGATCGTACTTAATTTGATGTAACGCCATTTTATTTTGCTAATATTTATTTTAAAATAATAAATGAGCTATTACAAACAGTTTTAAATATTTTTTAATTATAACTTGTCATAGTTATATTCACGAATTTATAAGGATTTTAATATTCAATTAATTTCCCCGATTGGCAAGTAAGTACAAACTGGGAAGTACTAACAATATGAATTTAAAAGAAAAAAAAAGTATTATTATGGTAATATATGGAAACATTAATGTTATAATTTTAACAATTTTATGTATTATCATCCTTGGGTTAGGTTAGGTTAGTTAGATTACATCGCCATATCCTCATGGAATATCTGGCGGCGGCCATTTCTGGAGCCCATCACAGGCTGGCAACACTGTGATAGGGTCACCTGATGGTTGAAGGATTGGGTTCAACAGGCCGGGCCCGGACCCCTCCTGAAAAGCTGAAGATGTGGGACCCGGATCCTCCAGGATGGTAAGCCAAAGCTTTATCACGCGGCCATCCGGCCGACATTATCATCCTTGGGGAAAATTGTTTCCTCAAGGATGATAATACATAAAATTGTTAAAATTAAAACATTAATGTTTCCATATATTTTCAAAAAAAAGGTTACAGCTAATAGCAAAGGTGCTAAACACAACGTTACACCTAATAAATAAATTTTATTACCTTGTTTATAACAGAATTATGAAAGTATAATCATATATTATAACTCTTATAGACCATGAATATAAGTGAATGGTGATGAAAGGTCGTAACTTTGAGAATAAATAGCAGAGGTATTAAAAATGCCATTTAAATATAGGCTCAATTTTGATTTCGGATCTATGACTGGTTTAGTTATAAAAGAAGCTATGAAGACAGACCTGCATTTGGTACTGTTTATTTTTAAATTAATGCAGGATGAATCAGAAAGAATGCCGGATTGAAATTGGTGACAAACAATTTATTACAATAGAACACAGCGATGTGCAAATACAGAAATGTCAGACAGAGTTGAGAGTTTTGCACGGTCTACGGCAATCAGGTTTTGAAGATCACGTCGCGCGGATGTGGCTGCTGTTCTCGGAGCACTCGTACAGTCGAGCCGCGAAGTTCGAACAGGTCTGAATATGTCGGAACTTCCGGTGAACTGATCAAACCGATCCACGAAGTAATCTTTACTGGTACTTCGAACACGGCCCTTGAAGTATCCCGGCACAAAAGCATTGGCAACTGGAGGTAAACTACAATGACTTTTCAATTTACAACCGAATGATACCATGATGATAGCCATCCAAAATTTTGAACTATAAAAAAAATATTTTTGTGGATAGCTAGTGCGATATTCCTTAAAAGTTTGATTTAAAAAATTACTTATTTCATTTTAAATTGTTAAATAATAATAATATATTATTTAAATCAAAAATTTTAACGCATAGATGAATTAAAATTAACAGTTTATATAGTTAATAACAACTCTCTTGAAAAATTAGAAGTGTGTGATCCGGATTTGAACAGGGGCAAATAGTAAGTGAACATTTTACAACGCGGCTCGGATCTTTGGCTTTCCACTCTGGAGGACCCGGATTCGAGTCTCGGGTCCCACCCCTTGAAAATATTTATCATGGGGTCCGGGCCCGGCCCGTCGATCCTCGTCCTCCACAATCCGGCTGACCCCTCCGCAGGGGTGGGTAGCCTATGAAAGGGCTTGTTTCGCCCCGCCACTCCCTGAATGGAAAGTGGCGTCATCTGTTAACAAAAAAAAAATCGCGGCTCGGATTGCCTATAAGATTGAACTCTGATCTTATAAAGTTGATCACAACAAGTTTGACTCGGCCATTCGATCACTTTATACAGAATAGTGTATACCCCACGATGGTCAAACTGCGGCTCCCGAGCCACATGAGGCTCTTTTGCACGTTTAATGTGGCTCTATAATATGAAAGTCAAGAATTACTATTAAATAAAAGCAAATATCTATTTATTTTAAAAAATAAATACATTTGCAATATGTTCATTATTTGATAAAAAGTAGTATGCATCTATATGAAATAAGTGCAAGTTAAATACGTAGTATATAATAAATAATTTTTGAAACCATTGTTAAGATTTTCCGAATAAACTAATGCTGCTCTTATTGATTCAGAGAGAAACCGATTGTAGCTCTCAAGTATTTCAGATTCTTCTATGTTGCTCGTAGTGACATGAAGTTTGGCCATCCCTGGTATATACTATGGTCTGACGGATTGGCCCCGTGAAAACGCTTCGGCATTGCACACTGCAGAACCCAGGTTTAAATATCGAGTCGCAACACTTGGAAATATAATGGGATCCGGGCTCGTCCCGTATATCCCCGGCCTCTACAATTCTCCTGACTCAGAATCCCGTGGACAGCCTGTGGATGGGCTTGTTTCGCCCGCCACTTAGTATTCTTATTGCGTGGAAAGTGGAGTTATCTATTGATAAAAAACGCCTATACTGTCTATTTAAGGAATTTTTCTTATGAGCTTATAAATAACTTCTTACAGCAGGTATTTAAACAACTGTTCATTGGAAACTATTCACTATAATGGTACTATATATATAATCATCTATAATCTATATGTGATCTCTGGATTGTGATCGACTAGGAACGATGTAAAGTATTTTAATGATTTCGTTCGGCTGACTGCTCCGCAGGTATGGATAGCCAGTGGAAGTAGGTGATTTATCCAATGGCGGATTAAGACTGATTGAGGCCCCAGGCGCAGAAGAAAATATTGGGCCTCTTAAAAAAAGAGAGAATCAAGGCCCAGACCCGGGTCCTCTGGCCCCGCTCCTTAGTAATCTTCCTGATTGGAAAGGGTCGTAAAATATGCAAAAATAATCTTAAAATTATTGTTCTCTATTTTTTTGTATTTTCAATGCATTGAAAATTAGTAATATCTTCATTTCATTTATCACTGGTCCCAGTTGTTTATTAATAGTTTCATAAATCATTAATTAAAAATTTACATCAAAAAATCTAATTACGTTAATCTTAAATCGAATTCTCAAGAAATTTTCAAAACAGTGATATACTGTACAATCAAGTGTACAATACGTAATTTTTACAGTACGCTAAATGATAATTGCATTCTTGCCTTAAACAGTCCATTACCGATTTTGTTTCCTACAGATTACAATATCTATAAAATTATAACTTGTCAAATGCTCCGTTTTAAAGAAAATAAGACATCAATCAGTAACGGATCCAGTAAAGATTAATAAGGAACATGGAAACTATAGGCTCATTTAGGTCTTGAGATAGTGCCCAAAAAAATGATACAGGCCCTGCTCCAACTTAAGGTACTACAGGGATCCTTCTGCGAGATGTAACTCGGCTTTAATCATTGCCGAACGCGCAATGACAGAGTCCACCACCTCCGGGTCCACTGTCAACGAGTGAGGCCAGGCTGATCCAGTCGGACTTTTTTTTTGTCAACAGATGACGCCACTTTCCACTCAGTAAGAGTACTAAGTGGCTTGCGCTGCAATGTATCTCTAGCATAGCGATAGGAGTAGCGGCGATTTCAGTACGAATGTTGTCCTCCATTTCCTCCAGTTGCATGGAGTTCGAAGATTCTGGAATTCAAAAACCCCCAGAGTAAGAAGTCTGCAATTGTCAGATCAGTTCTGCAAT
Source organism: Olivierus martensii (assembly GCA_000484575.1). Lineage (NCBI taxonomy): Eukaryota > Metazoa > Arthropoda > Arachnida > Scorpiones > Buthidae > Olivierus > Olivierus martensii. The sequence continues at coordinate 14,479 of AYEL01023136.1, forward strand.
TGAGGTTCTTGAAGTCCTGAGCTTCGAGGAATATTGGAGGAACTGGAAATCAACATCCATACTGAAATCGCCACTATTCCTATGTATGCTGCAGGATACATTGGGGCGCACTTCGTGGCTCGACTGCTCGAGTACACCAAGAATGGTGTAACATCCGCGCGATATGACTTTCAAAATCTGATTCCATTGACTGTGTGAAACTTCCAAATTTATCTGACGTTCTTGTTTTATTTGCCATCGCTGTGTTCTATTGTAATAAAGTGTTTGTCACCAGTTTCAATCGGGCGTTCTTTCCGATTCACCTGAATTACACGTTTATAATAAGTTGTTAAGTAAAATATCATCTTCCGCTTCAATGTACAATATAACTCACCTGCGATTTACCTGAATAGTTCGTTTTAACTTATGTTTGTTCGTAGTTGTAATGAATGCTGCAACATCCAAAATGTGATCGAGCAATGCCTGTCGTGTTTCCGCCTTTCTCTCGTAGACCAGTACTTTAATCCATTCTCTTAAACAATATCTAAAAGATTTAGCTAGCCAAACACTACCAAATACAAGTCTGCTTCTTCTTCATAGCCTTCTTTTAAAACTGTCAGATCGCCCAAACATCTTCGCGTACTTCGAATTTGTCTACCACTTTTGAAATTTATGATATCATCTTATTCCAAAATCATCTTACAGAAATCAAATATGTAAGTGTCTATACAAGGAGGACTATGACCACCGGCAAGTTTACAGTAATTATGCTCTTGGAGATCCCTTTTTCAAGAGTCTATAAAGATGACCAGCTCCCTTGCAGTTGTAACAGACCAGCCGTAGCACGATGAACACAAATGACCAGGTAAGTAACAATTATAACACAACTACCCTACACCTTGATAAAAGACTATAATTTTATATTTTTTGACACTTTGATCTTAGCCAAAAGACTGAGAAGCGTTAGAGTATATAGTATAAAGCATTATACTATATACAAGCACCGATATAAAGGACTATTTTTTTTTTTTTGTCAACAGATGACGCCACTTTCCACTCAGTAAGAGTACTAAGTGGCGGGGCGAAACAACCCCTTCCACAGGCTGCCCACCCCTGCGGAGGGGTCAGCCGGATTGTGGAGGACGGGGATCGACGGGCCGGGCCCGGACCCCATGATAAATATTTTCAAGGGGTGGGACCAGAGATTCGAACCCGGGTCCTCCAGAGTGGAAAGCCGAAGTGTTTCCACGCGGCCAATCCGGCCGACTATAAAGGACTATTATACAGGGTGAAGAAAAACTTCGTCGTAATATTTTGTGTACTGATAAGGGATCTCGAAACAAATCGAAAATGTCTAATGAAAATATGGTCTAAATGGCACCGTTTTCAAGTTGTAACCCTTTAAAGCTAGCCAATCACTATCGAGTACACAAAGCGTCACGACGCGTCGTATTGCGTCGCTTTCCTACTGACTTCCCGGTTAGTAAGACGACGAGCGACGCAATGCGACACTTAATGGCAACGCGACGCGTCGTGACGCTTTGTAAAGTAGATGGCGATTGGCTAGCTTTAAAGGGTTATAACTTGAAAACGGTGTCATTTAGACCATATGTTCATTAGACATTTTCGACTTGTTTCGAGATCCTCCTATTAGCACACAAAAATTTATTCACCCTGTATAGTGCTTTATATAGTATCAGTACTATATAAATAGCTGGTAGTGCACCGTATCACTAGTTGCGAATCGCTGATATAAAGCGTCAAATTTTCTCATCCTTCCATTTTTCGTCAATAATTGTTTTAAAATCAAATATCCCTCGTGTGATATGGCGGGCAAGATGGCGGCTTAACCTGCCTAACCTAACCTAACCTAACCTGAGATCTATATCAAAATCTACTGCAATTACCCTCTTGCAGTATAGTATATTAATATATATTACTATAAATTTTCATAAATACTGTATTAATTTTTAAAATTTATAAAAAAATTAAATTTTTTATATTATTGTTGTTCTTTTATAAATTTACCTCTTAAATCTTAAAGTAGATAAGTTTTATAAAAAGTTGGCCATGGAAGAATTATAATATATTAAGTAATAAAATCTGAATTACGAAAATTTTATAACAATAAAATTATTTTGCAACATAGAAATTTCTTTTAAGTAATTTAGAATTAATATTTTAAATGTGGAAGCTTCATTATCATCATTTTAGATGCAATGAAATTCAAAAACAGATGACTCGGAAGTCTATAAAAGAGTAATTTTGCATTATTTTCTCTATAATTATTTAATGTTTATAAATTTAGAAGTGACCTTCATAAAGAAATTGTCAGAAAGGATGAAAAATTAGAAATTATTTTAATAATAAATGGAGGAAATTCGATTAATAAAATAACTTATAACTAGAAATTACCCGTTCATATAAATGAGTGGAAATATAATCTTATAATAGTGTATATAATGCGAAAAACATCACTGAATTCATGTAAGGAATCCATCGATGAGGGAATCGTAAAATGGCATCCATTATTATCTTACAGTGCCATCTGCGAATTCTGTTTTTTTTAGAGGAACTACAATTTCAATGTAATTTTTATTTTATAATTTTTAAATTATTAATAATAATAAATAATTTTCACTGTCGCAGACATCCAAAAATTAGACCTTTCTAAAGATACCCTAATTATAGAAATCGGTACAGCAGTTCAACCGAAAAAAGAACATCCAGCCAACCAGCCACGTTTGACTATTAATATATAATTATAATTATTTTTTATTTGGTTATTAATTCTGTATTTAAATGGGCATCGTTCATCCGATTTCGATGAAATTTCGGATATAAGTATTTCTAAGGACGGTGTTCCATGTACAAGCGGCGCGACGCCATACGTTACGATACTATAAATGCGATGCCACGCTATTAGCGTCTGTCCCACGAGAAACGCTTCTGTAACATCAATAATGAAATATCGTCCCACTATTTATCTACTAAATGCTGAATATAGTAATTTTTATCTGTCATTTTCCATAATACAGATTTTTTTTATAAATTTCGCTTATTAAAACTTCTGAATCGACTCGGTAGCCATGATAATTTGCCTCTGTCGCTTCAGAAAACAAACTGGCTTGTATTTCAGTTACATCAGGCGGAATTACGCGACGCTATGGTATAAAGGCCGTGATACACTGAACGCGACGCGAAGCGAAGCAAAGATGACAGAAAAATTTCCATCCTTCGCTTCTATTGGACTCATCGTTCTATCTGTTTTGACCGGGTTTCACATGCAAGCGACGCGATGCTGTACGATGCGATACTATAAAGGCCGTGACACACTGAACGCGACGTGAAGCGAAGCATAAGAAAGCAACTTCGATGCAAATTTTTTTGTCATCTTTGCTTCGCTTCGTGTCGCTTTCAGTGTGTCACGGCCTTAAACGAGATTCTCTACGGGCGACAGTCTGTCCCACGAGAAGCGCTTCCATACCGTATGTAATGAAATAGCGCCCATTATTTAACTACTAAATGCCGATTATGGTAATTTTTATCTCTCATGTTCCATGATACAGGTATTTTTTTTCAATTTCTCCAATTAGAACTTCTAAATCGAATTCAGTAGCCATGATAATTTGCATTGTCGCTTCAGAAAACAAAGTTGTATATATTTTTGCTACAGAGAGCGAAAGGAAGCGATGTTACGCGGCGCTATGATATATATGCGCTGGTTATAGATGCGTTGAGGTTATATCTATTGGTTTGTTTTCTGTCGCTCATAGCATCGCATCGTACATTGTCGCGTCGCTTGCACTTGGGACACGGCCTTAGACGAAATTTATTAAATGCTACTTCTTAAATTATATTAAAAAGATTACTTAAAAGATAATTTCGCGGTTTGAATCTGTTCATTAGAATATAAAAGATAAGTAATAAGAGTCCGGTTTTACTTAAGAAGAATATGATATTAAACAATACAAAATTAAAATGATTATAATAGAAAAGTTAAATTTTTAATAGTTATTATGCTTTATGTAATTTTAATCATTCATTTTTTTCCAGTCTTATTTTCAGTGAACATTGATAGACTCCAATATCCGTTCGAACACTCCCAAAACCATCCAAGTGTTTTCTTATGAGAAACGGATTTAGGAAGTTCGTTGCAGAAGCAGAACGAATTTTTGCAAGTACCCTCAATGGCATTAAAATGTTTGCATAAACCGTTATATTCTTCCTTTGCTGTACATGGATAAACGCAATCAAATCGGTTGGTTTTGTAAGCCTTCACTGTTTCATCATCAGACTGTACACCTATAAAAAAAATTAAATAATTGTTTATTTTATAATTTTACAGTAAATAAAGATTTATATTATTCTATTTGATTGATGTGTTAAGGCCATTACACACTGAACGCGACGCGAAGCGAAGCGAAGATAAAAATTTATATCATTCGCTTCGCATTGCATTGCGCCGCAGCCTGCTACACTGTAGCCGAGTTATTTCTCATGTTTCATGGATTTGCCGATAGAGGTCGTTGGCGAAGGGTCTTTTAATTTCGTGACATATAGACATGGTCTTTTTTGTACTTTTAAAACAAATTCTAAATCTGAATCCCAACCCACACGGTTGAAATTCCGCCATTCTTCAAGTATGTAAAACATTCGTTTCTATGGATTGATTACTTCCTTCACGTTTTGCCGCACGGTATTGTTCGCACGTACTGATTGGTCAAAGTTCAATTTTTTCATCTCTTTTCGCTCGGCTACGCTCATTAACTCGAGCAGCCGCACAGGAAAAGTTAGTCCAAGACACATGTACGCGCATAACTGCGCGAAGTTGCTTTCTTAAGGCCGTGACATACTGAACGCAATGCGAAGCGAAGCATAAGAAAGCAACTTCGCGCGGTTATGCGTGTATAATGTAATTTTGGACTAGCTTTTCCCGTGCAGCTACTTGAGTTAATGCGCATAGCCGTGCGAAAGGGGATAAAAAAAAATCGAACTTTGACCAATCAGCATGCTCGAACAATACAGTGCGGCAAGACGCGAAGTATGCAATCAACCAATAGAAACGAATGTTTTATATATTTGGAAAATGGCAGAAGTTCAATCGCGTGGTTTGGATTGAGATATAGAATTTGTTTTAGAAATACAGAAAAGACCATATCTATATGACATGAAATTAAAATAATACCGAAAATATACGATCGCTTCTTTCTAATAACAAATCAACCCACTCTGCAAACCACCTCTATCGGGAAATACATGAAACATTAAAAATAACTCGACTGCAATGTAAACGGGCTGCGGCGCAGTGCAACGCGAAGCGAAGGATGCAAATTTTTCTATCAGCTTTGCTTCGCTTCGCGTCGCGTTCAGTGTGCTACGGCCTTTAATCAGAAAGGAGCTAGTTATTGTAATTTTTGGTGATATTATTAAATAAAATTGATATTAATTATTTTACCAACCTCACTGATTTCTCTAATCTACGAATAGTATATTTTATCACATTATTATTACTGAGAAAGGAAATGATATAATAAGATAAGAAAATTATCTTATCTGTTACTACTAGCGAAAAGAATATCAAAAAGATTTGTTTCATGCTCATGTTTCTCGACGAACGTATCTTCAAAATATCATAATAATATCTCTTTTTATATGTTTTCAAAAATTAGTACATGACGTCTTTCTATAGTCCGCATGAGCAGAGAAATTTGTGGTCATACGAAATAATTGCATACAACATAATTACATATAATACACAAAATGTGCTCGTTAATCTCCGGGACTATAAAAGATATAACATAGATATTAAATAAATAATTAACTGAATTTTATGATAATAATATTTAAACATCAACGAAGTACTCCTGACTTTCATCATTCATGCTGTTTTCTATTTCCAGAAGTTCTTCATTGCTCAGCCCTGTTGAGTAGTACTCGAGCAGTTCATCCACATGAGAATTTTTAAAATAATTTTTTTTTTAATTTAAAAAGTTAATTTACTTTATAAAAACGCGTCAAGTGAGATCGCGTATAGAGATGGATACCTGTATTTAAAAAATTAAAATAATGTACGATTGCATTGAATAGAGTATTAACAGGAACAAAATTTTTATTAATGTGGTATTACATAAAATCAATCTAAAATTTTCTTTAAATTTTCAAAATATATATAATGAAATTTATGACGTCATTAACAGAAAATGAGAAAACGGTTAAATTTCTGGTGGAAGACATTATAACGTTTTACTATTAAACAACGAGAAAACGTAAAAGGGTAAGGATTACCATCCCCATTGTGATGATTTCTGATTAATGTAACGAATAATGTGCTTAAAGTAGTTTATATAAAAATTATTATATATGAATAAGCAATTGATAAATAAATAATAATTATTTATATTCTAATGCAGTAATTCTCAACCTTTTTTCTGTTGTCTGCCAAATTTTAAAATTTGGCGGCACACCTAAATATTTTATCAATAATTTAGAATTAACAACTAATTTTTATTAACAGATTATTGTATTTATTCTTATTTATAACATTCAGATTACAGATACTCTTACACGGGATTATTAAATGGCGGCCCTTATTAACTAATAACGCCACCTTCGGATTTTGACTTTTTTAGAGAAACTATAATTTTAATTTAATTTTTATTCCTTAATTTTTAAATTATGAATAACGACAAAAATTTTGGCTATCGTAGAAATTGGAGGGTTAGATTTTTCTAATGATGCCCTATTTATAGGAATAGGTACAGTGTTGGACTGGGATATCCAGCTAACCACGTTTCACTATACATATATATGATTCATACAATTACATACATACAATTCATTCTTAATTTTTTGCAGCACACCTTCAAAGGTTTGGCAGCACACTAGTGTGCCGTGGCACAGTGGCACACCTTCAAAATTTGGCGACACACTAGTGTGCTGTGGCACAGTGGTTCTAATGCAATAGCTGGTAATTTACATCAGTCAATTGCCAGCAATAGATTTATAGATTTATTTTTATAAGCTAATATCCGTACTTTAACTGAGAACCTCTGTTCTAATGCAATAGATGGTAATTTACATCAATCAATTGCCAGCAATAGATTTATAGATTTATTTTTATAAGCTAATATCCGTACTTTAACATATAATAGTATTTTGATATATATAAATTACTGCAAGAATTTTAAAAAATTAATATTCATATGGGTTTATATATAATTGTTATTTTGTTATAATTGTTCACATAATTTTTTATGTTATAAACAGAACCGTTTATACAGGACAAACATAAAAGTCTTTCCCTAAATTAAATAAGAAAAATCATAACCTGAAAACTATGCTACATAGAAGCGTGCAGTTTGTATCATTATGTAAGCCAACTCTTATCTTTTTACATTGCACAAATGTATAATTTAGACGATGCAATCACCTGTATCATAGAATCCAAGGATAGAGTACCGCATTCCTTTAAGCCAATATATGCCGCCAAATCGTCCATTTTATATCCTGTTAGATGGGAGTTATCATAGGCTTTTTGGTTATTTTTTAAGAATATGACTTGTTATAGTGCTGTAAATTGTTCTAATCGAACAGAAAAGGGTCACAGACTTTTTCCTTTGCCGCTAGCAAAAGAAATGAAAGATAAAAAAAATGGTTATAGAATATTGGAAGGAAAACTTTTCCAAATACGATCTTCGTTTGCCAGGTGGACAATTGCTGTATTTATAAATTAGAAAGAAATATAGCATTATGGTTTACTTTCCATAAATTTTCTTGTGATTATCGATCGGCAGAGGATATAAAATGGCGGATGAATGCGCTATTCTATCTAGTGATTCCTCTATATCAGGGCTGTCCAAAAGGCGGCCCGCGAGGCTTTCACGATTTGTGATATAATATTACTTTTTAATATATATTTTCACTTCTTTTATTACTTTTTAAAAGAGATTAATAAAAAGGATCCTAAAATTGAATTAAATTAACTCAGTCAATTAATTTTTTCTTAATTATTAGTAGTTATTTAATGATCAGCAAACTATCAATGACATTACACTTTATAAAACTCAATCACGTCAATTTTAGTTTTAGCTATTTCAGTTTATTTAAAGTTTTGAATTGTGACTGTATTTTAGTGATTTTTTGGTTTTTAACACTCACCATTTCAGTGATTGTGTGACTGTTGTGAGATTATGTTTGAATTTTATTTTAATGTTTAATTTAATTTAATTTTTTATTTTATCATCATGAGTTGGTTGCATTTGTGAAATGAGTGAGAAAAAACGTAAAATAGAAAATGAAAATCGAGTACATGAGGAGCGGTGGAAAAATGACTTTTTCGTAATAAATCACATGGGTGTTAAACAGAACTGCTTTGTTTAACGAACGTTTTCCTAACTTTTGTGATTTTGTCGGAAAGTAATATCAGCGTTTGGTAGTACTTATTTATGTGAAAGTGCATTTTCTGACACAGAGTTAAGAATCGTTTCAGAAAATGCCTTAGAGATTCTTTTCTTTTGCATATTCCGCGGGTAGCTATAACAGGAATGGATGTAAATATCCAGCCCTTGTAAATGCTGCTATCCACCCACATTTATCACATTGAATAGGAACCTACATACTTTTTTATATTTTTTAATTGTTTATATTTATTGCTGCTATCCGCCCTCATTTATCACATTGAATAGGAACCTACATACTTTTTTATATTTTTTAATTGTTTATATTTTATACCTTTTGTTAACACGTTTATTGGATGCAATCTGGTAAATATAATTTTGTAATGTTTGTTTAATCTGGAAATAAATTTGGTTTCCAAAAAACGTGATATTTATGCGTTCCGTTTGTTATTAAATAGCGTATAGAGTACCAAAATCCCTTTCCCTTTTTTGTAACTGCGGCCCTCCATATCTCTAGGAAACACGGTTATGGCCCTCGGGTTCATTATAATTGGACAGCACTGCTCTGTATCAAAATAGAGTGTATAAAGGAGAAAGTCAATGTATTTTGTGGTATCATGAAACAAAATCGCCAATGACAATTCAGCGAAATTTCAGAAATGAGTGGGACGAATCCATCAGATGTTTAAAAAATCAGAGATTGATATGCAAAACAGATTGGCATTACTGATGATAGAATAGGTTTATTAATAATTTGGTTTACAAAAAACGTGATATTTATGCGTTCCGTTTGTTATTAAATAGCGTATAGAGTACCAAAATCCCTTTCCCTTTTTTTTGTAACTGCGGCCCTCCATATCTCTAGGAAACACAGTTATGGCCCTCGGGTTCATTATAATTGGACAGCATTGCTCTGTATCAAAATAGAGTGTATAAAGGAGAAAGTCAATATATTTTGTGGTATCATGAAACAAAATCGCCAATGACAATTCAGCGAAATTTCAGAAATCAGTGTGGACGAATCCGGCAGATGTTTAAAACATCAGAGATTGATATGCAAAACAGATTGGCATTACTGATGATAGAATAGGTTTATTAATTAAGAACGAAGTATATTCCATATCAATCTTGATATTGAAAATTCGAAGATAAGAGTAATTAACGCTTTACAGAGGTTTGATCAGAGCGTGGAAACGCTGCGATTTTCAACACTGGAGGATCCGGGTTCGAATCTTGGGTCCTACTCCTTGAAAATATTTATCATGGGGTCCAGGCCCGGTACGTCGATTCACAATCTGCTGACCCCTCCGCTGGGGGTAGCAGTTTGTGGAAGGGCTTGTTTTGCCCAGCTATAGGCCAGGTACGTCGATTCATAATCTGCTGACCCCTCCGCTGGGGGTAGCAGTTTGTGGAAGGGCTTGTTTTGCCCAGCTCTTAGTCTTCTTCTAAAATGGAAGTTGGTGTCAAAAATAAGAAAAAAATGCTTTATAGACGGTGATTTGGATCTAGAAAACAGGGATAGAAATCGAGTATCGATTAGACGTTCTCCGAGTAACAAATGGAGCCTATACTGAAATGTTCTAAAGTAGGAAAAAGTATGGAAAACTCTGTGGTAAAGGGTAAAGTGTTGAAGTTATACCACTGATGATTTCTTTCATATATGCCACTGTAATTATTATTATTTATTTTTTTTTTGCATATTTTACGCCCCCTTTCCAATCAGGAGATTACTAAGGGGGCGGGGCCAATTCCAACCACGGGCTGCACCCAAGCATATTTTATGCCCCCTTTCCAATCAGGAAGATTACTAAGGGGGCGGGACCAGTTCCAACCACGGGCTGCACCCACATCCTGTGTAGGGGGGCCGGATGGTAAATGATGGGAATCACCGGACTGGGCCCAGTAAGCGGACCGGATGGTGAAGGACGGGGATCACCGGGCCGGGCCCAGTATCCCAGGGTGGGGCCAGTTCCAACCACGGGCTGCACCCACACCCGTGGAGGGGTGTCGGATGGTGAAGAACGGGGATCACCGGGCCTGACCCAGTACCCCGAAGGGTGGTGAAGGACGGGGATCACTGGGCCGGGCCCAGTACCCCGAAAAAACCCGGGTCCTCCAGTGTGGCACGCTATCGCGTTACCATTCGGCCATCCGGCCGCCACTGTAATTATTTATTATTTGGTACCAAAAGCTTTGAGATGAGGTAAAATGTGCAAAAACGTTACGATTGTACCTAGCATTGTTTTTATATAATAAATGTTCCAAATCCGGAATACACTATATTCACCCCGTAATAATGGTATACATTATACAAGGTGAACATACCAAGTACATTATATCGGAGTTTTATACTAGTATAATATACTTTGTATGTTCCAAGTATATTATTAGAAAAGAGTAAAGAAACTTATTCATGCTAAAGTGACTTATTCATTATTTTGATACATTTCTATTAACATGGATTGTTTTAATTTCGTAGAACTTTTGAAAACATGGGATCAACTCAGTTTCATCTTAAATGTAATAGATATCTCGAAAATCTGGTTTCTACCATGAATCAACTAATATCTGAAGAATCCATGGTTGATGTTACTTTGGTGTGTGAAGGAAAGAAATTAAAAGCTCACAAGATCGTTCTTACTTCTAGTAGTCCTCTGTTTCGTGATATTTTTATGGAAAATCCAAATCAACATCCAGTGATTATTCTACAAGAGACGAAATATATTTATTTGAAAAGCATCATCGACTTCGTCTATAAGGGAGAAGTTAATGTCACTCGTGACCATTTATCCGGACTTCTAAAAACCGCAAAGGAATTGAAAATTACAGGATTGGTAAATATCGATGATAAAAACGAAATCGAGGTATTAAATATAACTAAAAATATTTCTGACCATATATCTGAAGATGGTATATCTTCAATACGAAATTCTTCGAGAAGGAAACGAGAAAACAGCAACAGTGGTTTCATTGATTCGAAGAGATTTAAAATACCTTTTAAGGTAAAATCTGAAAATGTTGCGGTGGACAATAAAAAAACATTTTATTTAGCCAATAATTTAAATCAGTCTAAAATTAATATCGATTTTAAGGAAATCAAGATTGAGCACAAATGCTTTGAACGTTCTTACAATACTGATGATTTAACTGTGCAGAAAATATTAATTAAAAAGGTAAAAAATTAAATTTTTTCTTAATTAAACATTTTTTATTTATGTTTTAGTTTATTGAAACTTTAGCATAATCCGTATGAACATGTGATTTCTTGTGTAAAAATTTAAAATTCAATTTTTTATTCCCCGAAATTCGATCTCTAAATTCATTCGTAGCTCCCGATTTCATAAAATCGGCCGAATTGCCGCTTTACAAATTGTGGCTTGCCATCCTGGAAGATCCGGGTTCAAATCCGGGTTTTACAACTCCAGATTATCAGAAAGGATCCGTGCTCAGCCCGTTGAATCCCATTCTTCAATCTTCCGGTAGACCCATCATAGGTGCTGGCCAGCCTTTGATGGGCTCTACAAATAGCTGCCGCCAGGTAAAATATATCTCTTGTGTAATACGGCTGATTAATTACACTAACCTAACCTCAACCGATTTCATAAAGATTCAAAATTAATTTTAAACACAGGATTTATGTTAGGGATATTTTATATACAAGGAATTATAAGTTTCATATACTGTTATTTTCTTTTAATTTTTAGTAATTACTGTGAAATGATATTACATTTTGCAAAATTAACAACTTTAAACTTGTCCAAATTCTAATATTCTCAAAATGACTAGCTGACAATTATTGTGATGACGTCACAGCCTGGTTCTACCGCAGTTATTGTCAATGATCTAAATACATACTAGATGGATTCCAGCTACCAGCAAAAATGAAACCGCCGAAGTAGAGGCTGCCACATGGTATAATAGTCGATATTGTGCTACTACATTTTTTTTTAATTATCAGAATCTGGTCATCACACTTATTAACATGAATGGGATATGTTTGATCAGCAATACAAAGTCAATTTGATATATTCTCCAATTTTGGTTCCCGTCTGCCATGTTGGGGTCCGTAATCAACTTTACGGACGGCTTCGATTTTTAACATAAAGGGAACCATCCAATATGTATTTAGATCTTTAGTTATTGTAATGATACATCTAACAGTGATTTTATCAAACAAAAACTAATCCTACGATTTAAAACGCTAGAATTTAGGTATTTCCTCTCAAATATAAAGCACCCTTACTACGTAAATAAATTTATTCACATTATGAATATTTAAAAAAGAAGAAACGTATGAAACGTTCTCCATTTTATGTTAGCTTAGCTAGTTTGCTTAAGCTCCCATCTTAAAGGCACTTAAAATGCCCATCACATGGCAGCTTAACCTACCTAATGCCAGATAAATAAACTACCTAATGTCAGATACATGCGATGGCATTAGATGGCAGCTTAAGCATGAGGTTAATCTGCCATGTGATGGACACTATAAGTGCCCTTCACATGGCAGCTTAACCTACCTAATGCCAGATAAATAACTTACCTAATGTCAGATACATGCCATGACATCAGATGGCAGCTTAAGCATGGAGGTTAAGAAGTCTGTGATTGGGTCAACCAGATGATTGAAGGATGCGTTTTCAATGGGCCGGGACCGTCGGCCGGATTGGCCGCGTGGAAACGCTTCGGCTTTCCACTCTGGAGGACCCGGGTTCGA
>AYEL01023137.1:0-25924 GCA_000484575.1 Olivierus martensii
CATAGTTATATATTATATTTGACAGTAATATATTTAATCTAAACATTAAAATAATGAGAAAAATTGCACAGAATAACTGAAAACTACATAATAATGAAGAATTTTAGATTGTTCTGTTGAGAAAGAAAATAATTCTTGAAAGTTTGGAGGTAGTCGGATGTTTGGTTTATCTTGCCTGAGGTCAGAGTTCTGGTTGTATAAATACTTGATATATTTATTATTGTGGTATGGCTATTGAATAAATTGATATCGTGAACTTGTAGAAAAAATACTTGGATCGGGCTTCACAATTGTATGATCGCTGATTCAATTCTCGGCATTAATTCTTTTTATTCATTTTATTTTTATTATTTTTTTCTTACATTGTTTTATTTAAGTATAATTATTTATATTTTCTATTTGTTTTAAATATTTTATGTATATACTGATATATACATATTTTTTTTTGCCAACAGTGATGCCACTTTCCATTCTATAAGAATACTAACTTGTAATAATTAACTATTAATACTAATTTATTATTATTGATAATGGCATATTCGCAAATGTTTCTCCAATTTTGATCTTTTTTCCATCTTTAATAATTTACGAGAACCTTTTCTCTGAGAGTGCACCAAGGATGTTTTATACATAGATAGACTTCTCAATACTAGCAACAAGTGAAGCCACGGAATTGGTGGGGTTACATGGTATAATAGGGCATATTGGGATACTACACACTTTTTATTAATTATTTGGATCTGGTCATTATATTTACTAATTTAAATAGAATATGTTTGGCCACCAAAACAAAGTCAGTTTGCTATATCATCGATTTTACGACATTGCTACATTGGTTTACCCCACAGGTTGCTCAGGTTTACTCGTTGCTAGTATTGAGCAATCTATCCATGTATAAAACATTCTTGGTATTTTTACAGGATAGAAAGTGGCGTCATGTATTGACAAAAAATATATAGAAACCATCGTTGATATAAACAAATATAAAATAGTTAAAACAAATAAAAATATATAAATAACTGTATTTATATAAAACAATGTAAGAGAAAAAAAATAATAATAAAATAAATAAATAAAATTAACAAAGCTAAGAATTGAATCAGCGATCAGGCACTTATAAAAGAAAACTTCAACCACTCCCCTACTGGGACACTCAGAAAAAATGATAAATTTTAGAATATATGAACTCAATACGAATCTTATCGTGAGATTTTCTCGACAGTTCTTGAGTTGTGCACTTTACTGCTCTCACATTATATTGTCCTAGAGGACTACTACAAGTCACAGATTAATTGAGACTCTCATAGACTATTGCATACAAGAAACGAACGAAGCGCCACTATGGAGAGCACTTGAAATGAACTCAACTATTAATAAAAATGATGTTTTAATTATAAAAGTTTATTGTACCATCTTCAGGCACAACACTCCCACAACCGTTATGAAACATGCGATCTAAAATTCCGTTGCCATAGCAACCCCCTTACTTTTCTTAGAACGGGCTTTGTTTACATTACGTTTCCAATCAGCGCTACATTAAATAAACTTCACCAATAACCTCAACCTTTAACCCACAACATCAAACCATATTCATACATAAACAATAACACCTTCCCCACCCTCCAGCATTAATAACTATATACATACATAACCAAATACAAAGCAACTATATACAAATTACAGCAATATACAAAAAATTACTATATACAACCGCACTTAACCCCCTTTTCAACTTTTACAACAACAAAACCATACAAAGTCCCAGAGTCCTTTAAAATCTTCCTAACAAACATCCTTAAGTCCTTTAAAACTCCTTAAAAAACACTTCTCACCCAAAGCCTTCTACACATTACTACTCCTCTTTCTACTCACGACATACCTCCACACCGGGGCCGGCTCCCACGTCAATCTATCGTTAACCAACACCTCTGTCTCGCTCCTACTCAATATCTCCAACGACTCTGCTATCATCGGCCTGGTATGCTTCAGTATCGGCTTAACCACCTCCGTCTCATCCCATTTTACACTAATATTCTTACTATACGCTTCCACCGCCAGGGACGTGGTAAGCCTAGCCTGCTCAATATCTCTTCTATGTTCCTCTATCCTTCTTGCTATCGTTCTTTTCGTTACCCCCACATATGCAGACTCCCGATTCAACTGCAGATCCTTAATAGGTATTCTGTAGACCCCTTTCTTCTCCATCCTTTCTACCGGTTCTTTATCGTTTCTCAACCTGCAAAATACTGTCAGATTCCTCTCCGGCGCCACCCGCACTCCTTTTCTTCTTACCACCCCCTTCACCATTCCTATGTTCCTAAGGTGGAAAGGTACTGACACAAACCTACCACACCCTCGTGTACGCCTCTCCTTCCTCTCACCCGCCTCCTTTATACTCCTCTTTACCTCCATAAGAACTTGCCTGAGGAAGCCCCTCCTATAACCATGCTGCTCCCCTATCTCCCTTATATAAGCCAACTCTCTGCCTAGCCTTTCCTTGGTACCGCAATAGGTCAGCGCCCTTTTAAACAGACTCCTGAACGCTGCCTTTTTATATGCCACTGGGTCGTTTGACCACTCCGGTATCAAAACCGGTCTATACGTCGGCTTCCTATATACATCAGTCTCTATTCGTCTTCCCTCCTTCCGAATCTGTATATCCAGGAAATGCACTCTCTTACTACTTTCCTGCTCTTTTTTCATCTTCAGGCCATACTGGGTCAGAGTGAATTCCTTCGCCATTTCCTCCACCTTCTCTGCACTCCTCCATACTACCAAAACATCATCAATATACCTCACATACATTCTCATAAAAGGCCTAAGCCTACACAGTCTCTGTCCCTCTACTTCCCTTAGCACTATTTCCGCCAGTGTGCCTGCTATCGGGCTACCAATCGGTACTCCCAGCACTTGCCTAAAGATCCTTCCCTTAAACCTGAAATATGAATTATGACAAATCAGGTGGGCGATCTCCCTGAGCAGTCCTGCATCACATTGTTCCTTGGGCACATTCTCCAACAGGAATCTATAGAAATGCAGGCATACTGGCTCCAACTGCAGGGAGGGGTACAGGGCTTCATAGTCGTACGTAGCCATAATATCCCCATCCTCCACTTTTAGCCTTTTAAGCCTCTCCAGCACTGTTACCGTAACCTTCGTCGAGTCCTCTGTCTCTCCCAAAATCTTATTACACCAGTCCGCAATCGCTTTTTCAAGGTAGTACGTCGGCGCTAATCTTTTCTCTACAATAGGCCTAGCCGCCACTGGCGTTTTATGTACTTTTATGTATGCAAATAGTCTCGGACAAGCTGGCGCTTCTTGTTTCACAACCTTCCATATTTGCGGGAAACTACGATTTCTAAGGATTCCTTCCACCTTCATCTGCAATTTAAATGTCGGGTCTTTGTCCAGCTCCACCGCTCCCGTCTTACTTAAATATTCCTGCAGGAAATTCTCATATCTCTCCCTCTCCAATAACACCATTTTCCTCGTCTTGTCCTCTCTAGTCAGTGTGTAATTATTTTCCCTCATCCATTTAATTGTTTTATTATTTACCTTCTCCTGTTCCACTTCCACTATTTTCATCCTAGTCCTGTCCCTCTGCCTTAGGAAGGTCCACCTAAGGTTTTCCTTCTCCAACTCCTTCTGGTCCTCTATCAAGCGCTCTATTACCGGGATATCCTCCATGACCTTCGTGTCCTTTAGTAACGCATACGACGGCCCTTTCTCCATCACCTCTCTAGCAAACGAGGGTATCTGGACTTCACCTATCGTCGTGAGCACACTCCCCAGGTCAAAACTCCTTTTCCTCCTTTCCGGTAACTGCTTCTTTAAAATCCATTTAAACTTATTTACATACTTAATTTTCAGATAGGGTTAAGCAGTTGATGTAAATGAGCATTGATCTGTAGTTAGTGTTAAGTTTATTGTAGTTATTCATTGTGAAGTTAGCTAATGGCCGGAATCTCACAAAGCAAGAACCAATTACCATATTTTCCATAGAGTTAATACTTCGATTAGTGCAAATTCGATTAGTGCGAGAAATTCGTGGAACCAATTATTCGCACTAATCGAGGCCTACCTGTATTTCATATTTGAAAAACATGTCACTCCGAGAACTCGAACTTATAAACTGAGAACTCTATAATTATAGAAAACAATATAACCATATTTTATATGAGCACTAACTTAAATATATAATATTGTCTGTGAACAATATATATTAATTAACTTATAGAGCATAAAGGATATTTATAGGATTGAATGGATGCAAATGCTTTGACTTTTCATTCAGAGGACCTGAAATTGAATTAGGAACCTACTCCTTGAAAAATTTATATTCTAGATCAGTGAAGCTTTTTGTTTCAGTTAACATTGATTTCAATTAACATCTCAATTTTCAGGAACCTAACTCCAACATTAAATGAGGATCCTACTATACATGAAAATATAAGAAATTCTGTAGTTGGCAAATATAGAATGATTATCCATATGAAATGATTTTCTCCCTTGTCTGGAACATATATTTGCAATACTAGTACCAATAAATTGGTTGCTAGTTTTCCTCTCAGTCAATTGTGATAAAAATTTATTTTGATTTTTAATGATTTTATGCTAAAATCTATTCAAGAAATATTTATGTTGTTATAGAAAGATTTACAAATTGTAATTTGAATAAAATGCATGCATAACATAAATTATAAAATAATTATTATTTTTATATTTTTACACACTTTATGCTTAAAAACTATGATTCAGTATTTAAAAATATTAGACAATATTTTGACTATATAAACAATTTTGAAGATATGTAGTATTTATTATTTACAATGAAACAGTTCAAAAAATTTTGAAACTTACAATTGAATAAATCTTCCATTAAATTAGAACTATTAGAAATAATGACATTTTCAAGCTCAAAAATAAATCAAATGAAAAACTGAAACAAAGAATAGATAAAATATTTTCATATAAGAATCAAGTTATTACTAGTAGAATTAAAAGTAAATATCAAATGTGAAAAATGTGTTCTTAGAAATAAAATTTCCATATTAGGTATGCAACAATTACAAAGAAATCTCAATGAATAATTGTTGTATGTTTTAATATTCAATTAATATGCTTTTTCAGATCTGCTCAACTGCTAAATATTTTATATAAATAAAAGAAAAAAATTATTGTCTATATTGTTATTCCAATTATATTTTCTTTCTCTATTAAAAATGTCTCATTTTCAAATTGTTGGTATATTTTAGAACAGTTGCTTAAATTAAATCTTATATTTACTTTTTTGTTGATTCTTTTTCTTTAATACTAATAATAATAGCTTTATAATGAGTATTCTTTTATAATTGATATAAATTTATTATAATTCATCTATTTATTAAAATTATGATTTTAATCTCTCTAATAAGATATAAATAAGAATTATAATTTATTTTTAATATAATTCTATTTATTTTTAGGATATAATTAAGGATGGTAATTCTCCATGTCTTTTATATGGCTATGGTGGTTTTAATATAAGTGTTCAACCTTCCTTCAGTGTTTCTCGAATTCTTTTTATGCAACACTTACAGGGTATAGTAGCTGTTGCTAACATTAGAGGAGGCGGGTAAGAATCAATATTCAATTTTCTTGCTTTTAGAAAAAATTTTTTTAATTTGAAATACAATATTAATTGTGATTTAAAAATATATTTTATATATAAATAATTTTGCTATATTTAATTAGTGAATATGGTGAAACATGGCATAATCAAGGAAGACTTTTAAATAAACAGAATGTTTTTGATGATTTTCTGTCTGCTGCTGATTATCTTACTAAAAATCAATTTACTTGTAACAAAAGGTACTAAATTATGAATATTGAATATTTTAAAATTACCCATTCATATATAGTAATTATCCTATATACAGTGGATTCCACTTAATTGGGACATGTTGGGACTAAGGCATTTTGGCCCAATTAAGCGGTTGTCTCAATTAAATGAAGTAATAATAAATTCTAAAATAAAATATGTAAATCGTAAGTAAATAAATAATAGGTAAAATAATAATAATTAGGTACCTATTTTAATGCTTTATTAAAATAAGTACCTAATTATTAGCTTTTTACCGATCTCATCTGATTTCATCTTCAACACTGGTCTGTTGATATTCATGCCTCGCCTGCATAATTACAGAAAATCATTGATCTAATGCTTCTGAGACTTCTGGATCCTTTCCATCACACTTTCTTTTGGATGTTCCTGGAATTTTTTCTGTAATGTCCACTCCTCACGTAATTGATTTTCTTGTTGTAGGAGATGCGCTATGGTAAATTTTGGTTTATTTCAGCAAGTCTACGATGGCTTGTATTAAATGGCTGGTTTTTAATTTTATTCAGCAAAGCAATTTTACTTGAGTGTAAAATCCTTTCTTGACATCTTGGCAAAGATTAGTGTATGTATGTGTAGCCATACTTTTGAAAAATCCCTAAAATATATCAAAAATTGAAAATTCCTTTTCTGCTACTGTCCCAATTAAGCAAAAAGTTGTCCCAATTAAGCATTTAAATTATGTATTAGTTTATTAGTTTGGTTTCCGTTCTATGAGATTTGGCCCAATTATGCGGCTTTCCCAATTAAGCGGAATCCAGTGTATTCAATATAACTTATATTAATGGACTATATTTTTAATTATTCCATTAAATATTACTAGATTTTATTTTATAGTGAAATATAAAGCTTGTTAATAAAGTAAAAACTGATTTGAATAATTCTTGTAGTAATTTATTGTCATCTGTTTTGATTATAAAATTATTGTTAATAAATGCTTCCACTCTTATATTCAAATTATCTTTAAATTAGCTATTGGCAAATTAATTAACATATAGAAAATTCATAATTTTGATGGCTATAATTATCATAACTACAAATAAGCTTATTAAATTTATATTCTTTTTCTAGCACTTAGGTAGGATACAAAAAGCTTTATTACAGCTATTATATAGAAATATATTAGCTATAATAAAGCTTTTTGTATCCTACCTAAGTCCTAGAAAAAGAATGTATCATTTAAAAGTAGCGTAATTTCAGACATTAATAACTATATATATTTTTCAAAATGAATAATTCTTTATCAACTAACTGTCTTTCAACAATCAATTTTTATAAGTCTTTTTTTGTGTCAAAAATTAATTTTTAAAACATCAGTTATTTTATATATAAAATAATTACTTTTATAGTTAATTTTATTTGTCATCTATTTTTTATTTATAGGTTGTAAAATAAATAAATATTTTTATTTAATTTACAACCTATAAATGGTATTTTGCATGCGTTTTCAGGTTAGTTGGCCATTCCTTTATTCAACCTGAAGTCCAAGCTTCTTTGATTATTGTATTTTACAGTATACTTTATGATACAATAATACCCCGACTTACGTGAACTTGGAGTTATGCAGTTCTTGATTTTTAGTTTGGCAACACTGCTGCATGCTATCTTGCTGTGATATGCATTGCACGCATTTTGTGTGAATTCTATGTGCATGATTATGATTCTACGATCAACGAAAGTTAAGATTGTTTTGTTATATGTTTTTTAAACCCTTAAAAAACTGTCATCCAAATGAAGTAAATTTGATTCTCCTGCACCTAGTAAGAAAAGAATTATGATATTTTTGGAATATTAACTTAACATTATCAAGGATTTTGATAACAATGAAAATTTGTGAATTGGCAAAGAAGTGTTTGAGCTACCGGCATCCACAGTAAGAAAAATCATAAAAGATAATGAAAGAATTCTAAATACGGTGAAAAATACTCAATCCCTGAACTCAAGCGTAATTCGTAAATGCATGGTATTATTGCTGAAGTGGAAAAAATGCTGAAATCATTGTGTGATAATCAACTTAATTAAATACAAGCACTAAATGCAGCTGAGAAAATTGAATAGAAATTCTTTATTTACGAACAAACGTTTTTGGTATCTTGTACCCTCTTCAGGTTCACATTGAATACAGGATTTTCGAATGTTAACAGCATTTTTTAGAAAGTTCCAGAGTTCTAATAACAAACTTAAAAAGAAGCAAATTCCAAACAAAAAAAACAAAAACAAAAACGTTACTATGGTTACATTCTCTGCTGGAGAGGTTAGTTAAGATACATAAGATTAAAACAAATTAGTACTAAATATCAAAATAAAATAAATACAAACATATGTTAGTAGACTAAATAACACCTAGCTTTACTCTTAACCACTTAGCTTACTTAGCTTTACTCACATGAGGTTGCCCTCATGTGATTCATTGTGTTAAAAGTTGTGCATTTGCATTCCTTAACTTCATATTTTGCAGTGCATATTTCCAAGCCATAGGTAGCTCTCCATTTTTATCATTCAACAGTTTTTCTTCAGTTTGAGATATATTTCAAATGAGAAGTTAAAGAAAATCGTTTTTTGAATATGAACTTGAAGAGGGTACAAGGTGCAAAGTTGCAAATTCTAACGAATATCAATAATAATAATAATAATAATAATAATAATAATAATAATTATAACTAACGGTCTAACAATTTTGCAAATCCAGAGTTCAGCCTGAGCTCAGGTCTTTAACTATTTTCTAAACTAAATATGATTAAATTCAAAACAAGCTATCAAAACTTAACATCTAACGGATGAAAACAAAACAACCAGAAGTTACAACTAGAAGTAATGAATAAGTATTAGATCAAAAATAATAGACGATGTTAGAAACTTATGCTAATAACTTGAAGAAATTCTCAAACAAATTAAATAGTAAAAAAATATAAATTTATTAGACTCAAAAACATTTACAAAAGTGTTAATTAAAAGCTTTATTTAAATGATAATAAAGCCACAATCAATTAAGCAACAAAACTTGTTTAATCCAACTCCAATATCAAAATCAAATTATTCACAAGAAATAAATCCTAAATACTACTTAACTTCTAATACCTCCACCAGCAATACAAAAACTTCAAGCAATTGCAGACCTTTACAAGAATTCAAATGCCACTCAACCAATTTACTTTAGAACCAACACCTCGTTGTGTCGTTGGTTGCTTCCATTTTTATACCAGTGACTTACAATCCCGTGCTTTGCTCATTTGCATAAGTTCACATAACAATATCAATTTGATTAGCTTACAGAGTAATCAATTCATGTCATCCTCTTTGCAATTTATTTATATATTGAACAAAACATAGATACGGGATCATTCTTACATTCTCATACCGGATTGGTGGTAAAATTATTCAGATGTGATGACATCATTAGCCGGGACAGCTCTTTCAGAGGATAGTTTCCGATTCTGTAACACGTGATTGCTAACTACGAGTACTATGACAGAGAGTGTGGAAGTAAGTTAACTCTTAAACTAAAATATAATATGTTAGATAATAACGAAAATAATGATAAATAATAAAAGTGCATAATAAAATAAAGCAGGACAGGTCAAAGTTACCTTCTTCACAAAGGTACCAAAAACGTTTGTTTATAAATAAAGAATTTCTATCCAATTTTCTCAACTGCATTTAGTGCTTGTGTTTAAGTTCTTTGAAGAGTTTAAGCAGGTAATTGAATTGAATTATGTGATAATCAAGTAAAAGTGAATAATTTTTTATGTAACTCATTTATTTTTTTAATATTTTGTATTTATATGAATAAAGAACTAATTACTAAAAGTGAATAATTTTTTACGTAACTCATTTATTTTTTTTATATTTTGTATTAATATGTATAAAGAACTGCAATTTTATTGTGCTTCTAAACTAGTGTTTTTGTTAGTCCTTGGTCCCAGTTAAACCAAATCATTTATTTGCAAAGTTGTACCCCGACTTAGGTGGGATCGATGAAAATCACCTATCATATAACTTCAGGGTATTACTATATTTATAATTAGTATATAAAATTTGTAAGATTTTCATCGATCCCACCTATCATATAACTTCAGGGTATTACTATATTTATAATTAGTATATAAAATTTGTAAATGCAATTATATTAAATGTTTCTAGCATTAAAAATGCCACAGACAATGCAATCTTATATAAACTGAAAATTTATTGATTTATAATATAAATTTTCATTTCTATTAACATTTCTATTAACATTGAAATGAAAATGACATTCTATTAATTATATTAATGCAAATAGAAAAATATACTAGTCTTTCATAACCTATAAAAATATAAAACTTAAGAAAATTATACTCATATGTATGAATAACTGTCAAGATGATTCATTATTGTGGTGGGGAAAAAACACAATAATCATTACATAATAATTAAATTGGCTTTGAAATATTTAATTGCACCAACTTCATTACTTGAAAATGAAAAATTACTTAGCACAGTGATAATTTGTATGAAACTGCAAGAAATTTTGTGTCCCAAAAATGCAGAAACTCGGATATTTCTGCATTACAATTTAAGAATTTTAAGTTTTGATTATTCATTGTAACACTAGTTTTAATTTAATTTGTTTTTCACTTTGTTGTGATAAAAAAGCCCAACTATTTTATATTCATAACTGTGTTGTTTATAAAATTTAAATTGAAATAATCGTAACCAGCCAAACTTCCCCTAGCAGTTTATTTTTGAAATAACTGCCAAATTAATAATTTTTAATTTATGCTATGATGCCACGTAAATTAAAAATAATTATTAATTTGTCAGTTATTTCAAAAATAAACTGCTGGGGGAAGTTTGGCTGGTTAGGATTATTTGGATTGTATGAATCCTCTTAGTAAATTGCTGATTTATGATTGGTTAATTTAAATTGGATTTAATTTTAATAAAAGTACTTACTTATCTGTATTTACAGATAAGTAAGTACTTTTAGTGAATTTCTTTTAAAAATAGTTTAGTTGAATTTTTTTAATAAAATAAAATTTTCCTAAAAATCATAATGACAAACTGTAAATGTTACCTTAACCTTTATCTAAAAGGATCTTATTTTGTAGGTTGACTATTAATCCATTTCAATATGTCAAAACTATATGATCATTCTCTTATGAAATAGCTCAAATTTTTTAGGCAAAGAGCCAATAAGGTGGATTATCAATTAGTTACCAATTAATCTGTGCATCTCTAATTTCTAAAATGATTATAATTATTTGAAATATCAAATTGCATATTATTTTTACAAAATAAGATTGTGATTTTCGTTAGTCCCATCTATCGCTTAACTTCGGGGTGTTATTGTACCATATAGCTATACTGAGATGACAATTAGGAAAAAACACTACACCCACCTCCCTTTGGTTTCTGAGATTTAGATATATTTTTGTATCATTAAATCACATTAATTCATGCAATAAAAATGTAATAATGACTAATTAATACAAATATAATAATAAATATTAATTATATTTTTCATTTATTTTAATTTATAAACCATTTACAGTTGATCCTTTTGAAACCAAACCACAGTTGAAAACGAGACCTGAAAGTAATGAGTCTTCAAGGTTGAGTGATTTATGTTTACAGTATAGTCAACAGTCATAAATGAACAGACATTTCAAAAAATTAATATTTTTCTTATATATGATGTGAAAATCAAAATAATATGATATAAATTTTAACTTTGGTGCCATGACTTTTTTATAATTACGTCTAACTGATATATAAAAAAAATGAAAAAATTAAAATTGAGAGTTGAAATCTTTGAAATTTTCACTGTTTATTGCAGATTTTGTTTTCTTTCTAAATTTAAGCATTTTTTTTCGAATTTTTTTCTTTGGTAACTTTTCATCATGTTTATGAGATCTGCAAAAATATGATTTTTTTATGCACAATTTTAGCCATTCAATGAAATAGTTGATATTTTTAGATAGTGACAAGTCTTCTGAACAAAATGAGCCATGAATGAAGAAATTTGGCTAAAATTTTCAGAAATTATTGATTAAAAAAAACCACAAGTTACGTAGCATTTGTTGATTAAAGTTATGTTATATAATTATTAAAAAATTATATGAATTCTTTAAAATAGTGCCATTTTTATTAACTTGTTTTTACTTCATTTACACAATTTTTAGCAGTACTTTTTAATAAATTTTTTATTTATATGAAAAGATCCAAACATATATGAAAATGGCGTAATCTTGTACATAAACAGATCTATTTTCTGTTCCTTTAATTGGACTGCCACTAGTGTATTGTAACTCCAGATCCAATGATGCTTACCCATGTGCAAAGTAGGTTTGGCTGCAATTTCCCAAGAAAGGAGCGGCTGCTGTAAAGCAATAAAAGTGCCATGTCCGTTTAAATGGCCTGAGGGTGCTTGTTTTGTTTTTTTCATGATTTTCTCCTAAATTTTAAAATAAAAAAAATGAATTGAAATTAAAATAAAAAAATGAACGATTACAATATATTTTAATTTTCAACATTTTACAGCTCATTTTATGAAAAATTTCAAAATATCACTTATTGAATCACATAATTGGAATGGGTTTGATAGATTAGACTATATAATCAGCAGGATGGGATAAAAATATCCAAATTCTATTGAGTTGTTCAAATATAAACAATGTTTGTTTACATGCAATTTAAAAAAATATTTTGGCAACTGAAAAAATTTAGAAAAAAGGAGCATATTTTCAATAATTACACACAAAAAAACTGATTTACAAAAGTTGGATTAATAAAATCAGGATTGAACTTTTTTTGTGTCATTTTTTTATTGTTTTTTGTTCTGCAGCTTTGATGTTTGTTAAGAGCAAAGCCATTCAAGGGGTTAAGTCATTTATTGTCCATTTTGTTTCTCCTGTGTAGAGAAAAGGAGGCTTATAAATACATTGGATGCAATAAATGATGTTAATTTTGTTTAAAATTTTACATTTATGATTAGCTTTAATAAATTTAATATTTTTGATCCTAGCTATTTGAATATTGCTTAAATCTAGAATCCTTTTAATTAATCTAAAAAATTCATTTAATATATGGCAGTGGTGTTCAACGTTTTTTACTATGTGAGCTACTTTTTCACACTAAGTTATTTGACAGTCTACTCTCTTACATAAATCACATTCTACCAACCTGATATCAGATTATGTACAACTATGCAATTAAATGCACTTATTCATTTCAGAGGACCCACTCTCTCAGCCCTAAAAACTTTAAAGAAACTAAAAATTTTATTTGTATATTTAAAAATTTATTTGTCACTTTTAATTATTTTAATACAACAAATAAAACAAATATATTGGAATAAAATATTTATTCTTTTATTTTGAAAACCCAATGTTAGAAAAAACAACAGATTGATTTCAAACTCATAAGTTACAGGAAATGCTGGTTGATTAAAAAAAAATTAATATGAAATTTGGCATTGTTTCAAATTCAGGTTGATATGAAGAAGTAGCCAATCACAGACAATCATTCAAATGATCATTTGTAGTTTGGTTTCTTAATTGATTTTTTTGACATTCATATTTGAAAAAGCAGATTCTGACAAGTATGTTGATCTGAAACATAACAAAATTTTTTGCACAATATCAGAATTAATATTGGAAATTTTTCATATGTATATTTCCAAATAAAAAAATTACTGATTTGAAAATTTTAAGGAAAAATAAAGAAACAATAGCAATACACTTAAAGAAAATTAAAAAATAATACAAAATAATGATAAATAAATTATTTAGTTATTTAACAGTTAATTGATGGGTTGAACATCGCTGATATATGGGAACTGAAAAAAATTTTTAACTTTTACATTAAATCTCTTTCAAAGGTAGGATTGTTGCCAGATATCTATTAGTCTTAGAAGATATTTGCTCAATAAAAAATTTATTTTTTTAATAAACTGATTTCTATTTCTTGTTGGCTGTTCTCTGTTGTTGTTGTCAAAATCTTTTGTAACTCCATAATAAAAATATTGTTTTATTTATGAATGGGAATAGTAAGAGTAATCTAAAATCTTTTTTATATTACATTTTTTTTTTTTTTTCAAATTTGTTAAAAATTATTTTATCATCCTTTCAGATATACTTATTCTGTACTGATGAACAATTTACAAAAAATATGAAATATATAAATCAAATGATGATATAAGAAAAAATATATAAGAAAAAAATGGCATTATCTCTCAAATTCTAGCCAAGGTAATTGGATTATTGCTAAATCTTGTAATAAAAATTGTGATGAACAATTCTTAAGTAAATCAAGAATTATGCCTTAAGTAAATCAAGTGCTAAATTTGTGAAATAAATTCTCCCAAAACAAGCATCCATCCTCTCTATTTATTGCTTTGTTATTGTTTGTAGTTTGTTCAAATTTAAGTTCTCAGGAATCTCAAGACAGATTCAGTCTCTGGCTCAAATTAAAATCAGATTATTTTCAAGCATTCATAGTGCATATTTTATATTTCAATACGATCATCAAATTTGAGTTTCTCATTATAGGAGTTTATCATTCCAAAAACATCTTTATAAATAATTTCCAAATCAAGTTACTTGCAATATGGGACTTTTGTGTTATTTAAGCAACAGGATTGACTTGGAGTGATATCTGTACCATGAATAAGCTGTGAAGAAAAGTCAAACTTACTCTAGATGCCCTTTATTGTTTTGTCAGCAGCATCAGTCCATAAGTCTCATATAATCCTTGCTGCATCTAAGGCAGTAGTTCTCAACCTTTTTTTTTTTTGCAGGGCTGCAACATGCTATATCAGCAGTCAGCAACCAGTTGTGTCACATGAAAAAAAATTTTGAGTGTATTAGGAAGGACTTAGCAAATTAGGAAAATTTTAATTTTTCCAGATTTAAAAAAATTTATTTTAATATCAGAATTTTTTTTTTTTTTTGCATGTGGGAGAAGAATTCTGCACTTTCATTAAATTCATGACTTGTGCATGTGGAAGAAGAATTCTGCACTTTCATTAAATTCATGACTTGTGTTCCAGGCCACAGGTTGAGAATGGCTGATCTAAAGTATTGAAGGTCTGCCAGAAATCCTTCAATATTTTTTTCTTATTAAATTTTGTCATTTTTCCATCCTACTGGATATTAAACAGCAAGGCATTTCAATTACCATCATAGGTTGTCCATATTTGTAGTGCTGTGGGGGCAGGCAAAACTCCCTCTTTTTTATTGTTGCGGATTCGAATCGAAATTAAAATTTAATGACACAATTGAAATAAAATCTAATGACGCAGTAGATCGAAAAACAGGAGGTGTCGGATTGTTTTACAGTTCTTTGGAACTAATAATTTAAGACATTTATTCAAATGTCGTATTAGGAATGTCACTTGATCTATCAGATTGATTGTGTAAGAAACAATAACAGCCGTCCCAGGAAGAAAGATGAGGGAGAAGTCAGGCGTATAAAAGAGCGGTGCTGGGAACTTCTACCTGAAACATCACTCTTGTCAGGACAGCGCTCTAGCCGAGACAAGGCTTTTCACAAAGTCATCATTGCTTTTGGTTCTCACTTATTTGGTGCTAAAGCTTGTTTAATTTGCTGTATCCTCTCCTATTTTATGTATTCGTTTATATAATCTCCTCGACTATCCAGAGACATTGATGGAAATTAAAAAGAAAATCCTCTTCTACTGAATCCATCTGTTATGTTTATATTCATCAATATTAAGGACTAAAGACTTATAATTTTACAGCGACTAGAGACTGTTAGTGGTGTCGTCTACTCGAAATTAAGGAACAACAACTGCAGGTACATCTCTTCTTATTTGTCGGGAAATATGCTTGTAAATTCTAATTCTCTCATGTATATATATTTTTAAATAAAAAAAAGCTATTGAATTTAATTCAATGTGGATCTCCGAATCAATTATTTGAGTTGTTCAGCCTCATTCGTCATCCTTGCTCCCGCATTGAACGTGGATCGCTTCTAGGCCATAAGATCTGTTGTTTCCACATTTCCGTTCTGCCCGGAATTCCAAAGTGCAGTCTTCCTTTCTTTTTTTATATTACTTTTTTATGGAAGTAACTAAATGGAAGAGTTATTCTAGCATCTATCACAGACTGCTTATACCTACAGTGGGTTGACTCTGAGATAAACAATGGATTCAATAAGCCA
The DNA here is from genome assembly GCA_000484575.1 of Olivierus martensii. Classification (NCBI taxonomy): domain Eukaryota; kingdom Metazoa; phylum Arthropoda; class Arachnida; order Scorpiones; family Buthidae; genus Olivierus; species Olivierus martensii. The sequence continues at coordinate 16,040 of AYEL01023137.1, forward strand.
GGCTAAACCTTTATTAAAAAAATTGAGAGGTATGGAGTCTGAAATTGAACCTATAATTTTCAAGATTCATTATAAATCAATAGAAGTGGTTCGGCTTTACAAAGGCTGGATCAAATCTGGGTCCAAGACTGATAGATGGAATTAGACAGGTAGTGTTTGGAAGGATGATAACTTATATGTATGTGACATGCAAATTGCTCTTAGCTTAGATACCAATTTATTGATAACATAAAACCAGTAGAATATAATGTAGAGATTAAAAAAATTGGGTCACTTTGATTAAAATTGGGTCTGAGGCATTGACATAAGTATGGAATGATTAAATTGGAGAGTATCAAAATTAAAAACAAATTATTAATAAGAGATATATATTATAAATAAATGTTGACATATTAACAAATTAACTATAACTTAAACTTCAAAAGTTCATAACTTATGGATAATTCCATAATTCCATTTTGTTAATATGTCCACATTTATTTATAAATTGGGGAGTTCTGTACATATATAATGAAAATATAGATAACAAAAAACAAACTATACAAGCACTCATAGCAGTAAGGTATACGTTTTATTAGATGTCTGCTACAAACGTTTTTCAAATAAAACGTATATCTTACTGCTATGAGTGCTTGTATAGTTTGTTTTTTGTTAAGTTTAAAGTTTAGGCAGTTATAATCTAGAAAATATAGATAACTGATTTTTTAAGGAGTATACAAATAATTATTAATAAAATATAAATTTTTATTTTTTGATATTGTAAAATTTACTTGGGAGGCCTGTTCCACTTTCTTTAACTCAATTTATTTTAAAAAGACGTTATCCCAGATTGGACTGATGAAGACAGCCATTATTATAGTGTGGCATTCCAAAGATTTTGTTAAAATATTATTTAAAACAATTTTTTAAATAGAAATACTCTATTTATATTCTTTTGGATATCTATAGTAACAGTTTTGTATTTTTTCATTAAATAACTTGGTAATTAAAGATTAAATTATGTGAAATGAAATCTCGATTTTATGATGAGATATGCATGGTTTGCTATAAAGAGAAATTTGTCCTTTTTAATAGGAATAATATTTTATATCTATGTATATTTGAATATGTTTTTAATAGTTGTTGGTCTAAATTCTCATGGAAGTATTAAAAAACGTGCAGCACCACCACCTCCCACAATGGTACAAAGTGCTCCAGGTTCTGGGAGTGGACATAGTCGAACCCCCTCTGATCCAGGTCTTACTCAGTCTCCTTCTGGGGTAATACATCGGAGGAATCGTTCTACTGATCTTGTTTCTAACAACAACTGTAGCTCTTCAAGTGGTATTAGTATAGGTAGTAGTTCCTATGAACCTAATAGTAATGGTGCTTCTCAGCGATCTCAAAGTCCTGGCAATATACCTTTGGGTAAATAATATACTCATGTAAAATAAAAATATTAAATTTGTTTAATGATGATGATAATTAATAATAATATTTTCAAATTTTTAATTTGTATTTTTAAATTAGGTGGCAAACTAGTTTTACCAAAATCAATTGAATTTCCAATATTAAAGAGGTTAGTGATGCATATTGTTTTTAAAAATGTAAAAATATAATAAATAAGTTTTTATTTTATAAATTAAAGAAAAATTTGTACATTTTTTTATATATTTTTCATTTATAAAATTAAAAAAACTCTGTTTAGTTCTGTTGACAAGATTTATGGTACATTGCAAAGGCCAAGATGTCCTCCACCTCCAACTCCTTTGGGTATGTATTTTGAAAATACATTCAATATCTATTTCAAAAAATATAAAATATCTGTAAAAATTATATCGTTTATTTACAACTACAAAAATTGTGTATCAATCAATACATATCTGTGTGCATAGTACTAGGAACTAAATATGCAATACTATTTTGATATTATTTTATAATGTATTTTATATATATATTCTGTGTGTTGTGAATATCATATGCAATTTAAAATATTAATTGCTTCTGTTTTGTAGAGAATAAAAAATTCAATTCTTTTGAACATTAAACTTAAACAATAACTGCTTAATCTTATAAAACAATATAAAAACCAATTAATACAGCACTTATAAGCAGGAAATAACATAAAAACATTTTATTAAGTGAAGTACTTTCAGAAAGTTTCATCACCACCACAATACTTCACATATTAAGGAAATGGAATTATGCATCAAACATCTTAAGAAGTTATACGATATTCTTAGAACAAATGCAAAAAATTTTTTAAATTAATACATTAAGTTAACCTGCAGTGGTTTCATTACTGTGAGTCCACATGTTACCATTCTCGGGAGTCGGACTGAAAAAAATTTTTTTTTTTTTTTGAAAAATTTGAAAAAATTAGAATTTTCTTAAATCATTAGGTCCTTCCCAATGCATTCATTACATGTTGCAAAGCATTAAAATCGGTCATAAGAAAAATATATGGACTGATAGTCTCTCCCAAGAAATTGTTTTGATTCCCATTATGTAGATTACAATAATTAACAATTTCTAAAATTAGTTCACCATTTCGCAGCATGGCTGTCACTTGTTCACCTCACATTTTGACGTGTGTAAACAAACTATTAAATTTGTGATTAGATAAAAGTTTTTCTGAATAGATATAACTTCCTTATTTTTATATAATTTATTATATTATTTATCTGACTCCAGATTTTTATTTAAAGTTTTTTGTTAAATTTTGAATAATGATTTAACATTACTGTGAATGGCTATATATCTTTTTTAATTATAATGATAAATTTATTAAAGATTTCATAAAATTTCTAATAGAAATTGCTTAATGTTTAATTATACAATTAAAAAAGTTAATATTAGAAGATAAATTAGTAAATAATACTTGAAGAAATCATTGTTTAGTTTAGTCTTAAATGACATATGTGCACATCACAAATTCTGATCTCAATACGGAAATATATAGTGTGTAATATACCCTCAACTTTTGTTTAAGTAAAAGAACAAATTACTTTGTTATCATCAACAGTAATGAAAAAATGAATTTTTGAATCTCTTTATTTTCATAATTTGCATATTATACATCTGATAAAAAAAAAATTCATAAAACAAAAAAAAATTCTTTTTGGTTGGAAATTTTTACAAATATACATAAAAACATATCAGAGAACATAATAAAATTAGAATATGAGGTTAAATTTAAATAATATATGATTAATAGCTATTGAATTTGGAGAATGCTTTTGGAGGTCATATTTTATTGCCCTTGTTTACAAGCCCTCCCACTGACGCACCACTTCCAAATGACCTTGAACTACCTGAACTTGCAAAAGCCACCCTTCTGTTCACAAATGAAACAGGAACTGCATTTGTTTTGACTTTGGGAAAAGATTTAGGGCTGTCTGAAATGGGATCTCTTTATTTGTTTACATAATTTTGATAAGGAGGTATCAAATTATATAATAATTTATTAAAAAACCAATGTAATGTAGAAAAATGATTTTTTTTACATTATAGAGTAGAGACTTGTCAGAAATAATGAAAATTTTTTAATAAAAATGTGGGCACACAGCTCACATGAAATCTGACACTGTTGGGTAAATGATCACCGGGTTAAACTTTTAACTTTAAATAGGTATAGGATTTTAAACAATATTAATAAGAAAAACTTAAAAATATACAATATTTAGATGCTAAAAATAATAAATGCTAGTTTATATTAAAATCATTTATTTTAAATTTACAGCATAGCACAGCATACGGTGAAACATTTTCTGGGGGTCTATCATTAATAAGATCTTCATGTTTTTCTTTTTTGAAAATCTCAAATGTTTCTGCTAAATATTTGTTTTTGTAATTATTAATTTTTCTAAGAACTCTAGCTTTATCCCATTTAATATTTATATGATTTTCATAAGCTTTTCTTGCTAAAGCTGTTGTGGTATTACCTTATTTAACATCATTTCAGTGTTCTTTCAACCTCTTCCCAAACTTCTTTCTATCACACCTATATATGATTCTTCTTTATCCTCATCACTATTTATAACAGGTAGCCTGTATACCCAGCTTTTTCCATGTGATTCCATTTATCTTTTTCATTTCTAATCAGATAAAAAAAAACCATAGATGCTTTGATTGTAGCAATCTTCTTATTTCTTTTCTTAATAACATCCTTTGCAGTTTTACACCTGCATATGTGAAATAGAATTTGAACATATTGATCAATAATGGTCCGATCTTCTTCATTCATCAACTGAGCTCTCAGATTATCATCATTACTTCTTCTAGGCATATGTTTTTTTTACTTTATTCAATATGGATCTCATGAAGTTCTTAGTATAACCATGTTTCCTACATATGCTAAAAATCTTAATTACTTCTTTTTGTTCTTCAATCATGCTTGTGGGTGATGCCCCTATTAAAATATGCATAGAAGGCAGCTTTTTTATGAGAGTTTGGGTCTTCCAACTAATAAAGAAAAATTAGGCAATTAATTGTTGGTTTCTGGTATATTTTGGAGGAATAAAAATTTTTTTCTGCTTTTATCAATATATCTAGGAAGTGGACTGTTTTTCTGTTAATTTGGTCAGTCTTTAATGCTAAACCATAAATTAGATCTGTGAATAGAAAAACTGACGACAAACAAATTTACATTTCAAAGAAGAAACACTTTAATGTTATCTGCAATGATAAAGACATAATTCTACATAACAGAAGAAATGGGATCTACCAAATATCCATTATGAATCACAATGCAAATAGGGTTGAAAATTACCTAGGATATACAATCAGGAACCTATCTAAGAAATTGGAAGAACATAAGAAGGTCATTAGTGAAGCTAATTGTACTACTGTGTTTACAGGGAGAACCATCAGTCATCATGTGAATGTCCTTTGAAATAAAGCAAAAATTGTGAAACAAGCAGAACCAGATAAAGGAATGGCTGAAGTAATTAGGATATATCACATGAAAAAGAAAGGTTTTAATGTAATAAATCAGGTAGACCCTACACTCATTAATAATGCATGGAAATGATGCCAAAAAAAGATATAAAAAGAAAGATGCAAATATTTTAGTACAGTTTTAACATACAATATTTTATATGAATCATCTATATGTTTTTAAATTTCCACATTTTACAATATGAATGCATCAGACTAACAAAACACTAAATTAGCATGATAAAACTGCCTGTTACTAATATTTTTCTGATTTATAATTTATATTAAAGATAATTAATAGAATTATAAATATTTTTTAAAAAACTAAACTTATGAAACTCGTTCTATCTGATTGAATTTTATATATATAAGACCAATATGTGTGTTGCATTTTAATTCTGTACAATAGTTTTATACAGCTGAAGAGGATCGTAATTGACCGAAAATGTTACTTTATTATACATATTTAATGGAATAAAATTTTTTAAATAAAGTTTTCCTACCAAAGTGATGTTTAAAATAATATATAAGATAGGAAATATGTAGAGCAATATGTGTGATGAATTATAATTATAACTCAATATATTGAATTATAGGCCTAATTAAATAATTATAATCATATTGCATATTTTTATCAAACAAAAATGTGAATTATAAGTAATAGTTATTACATATATGGATAGTGCAACTATATATACAGTAAAACCTGTCTAAGCTGGAATCACAAGGGGCCAGAAAATTTTTCCGCCTTAGACAGATTTCCAGCTTATACAGATTTCATTTTGAAATAAAAAGAAAAACGACATTTAATGCATTTACAATACATTGCTATTGCAATAGTACATATTTTGGTAATATATAAATAAAATACAGCATCAAATTAATGTATTAATTTGTTACATCAGGGTTGTCCAACCTGTGGCCCACCACTATAATGAATGCGGCCCAACGTAGAATTGTAAACTTCCTTAAAATGTTGAGATTTTTATGTACTTATATTTTTTTACTTTTTGAAATTCACCATAACATCAAATATCCTACTAATAAAGAAAAAGAAATTTGTTTCATTTCTATACTAAAATTATATAAAAAAATAATGAAGTTAATGACGTTTTTATTAATTAAATAGCTCTCTACTGTACATTTCCTATTTCTGTTTTTTTTTTTTTTAATATTTCTTATTTCAGTGATTAAAACTTCTTGACCCACTCAATGATTTTTTTAAAAATTTCTAAACAAAAAGAAGTCAAAGATTATTATTCTAGGACATTTTTGTTTATTTGTCATGGTGAATATCATATATTGTGCATTATTTACTAACTTTTTTGTTTAATAACTTTAATTAGAATTAGTATATTTTGTGTGTGACCGGAGACAATTTTTTTCTTCAAATGTGGCCCAAGGAAGCCAAAAGGTTCCTTGGGCCACATTTATCTTATTATGTAGGACATCCCTGGCCTACATAATAAAATGCATAGGGTAAATAAATTCTGAATTTTTGAAAAGCAAATAAACTGGACATATAATGCTGTATTAGAATACATGCAACAAGTAAGACCAAACTACAAGTTTTATTTTAAAATTTTACTCTTCAGTTCTTCAGTATTCAATAATTCAGTTCTTATATATAGTATTCGTATTAAGTACAAAAATTACAGTTTCTTTTCCACATTTCGTAAAGAGTTTTTGTTTTGTATGCTTACTTAAACATGCTTCTTTTCCCGTCATTGTACATATTTGCAAAAGTTTTTCAGTAATTTTGTGCAACTAAAATGCTCAGAAAATTCTTCTAGCACAGCCAATTTGTAGCATTACCAAAATTTTTATTTTTCTGTTTTTGAAAAGTCTCTTCCCAATCCTCTTTCACTGCCATTTTTTTATTTATAGAATTTTCTTCTCTTCTTGACTGGATCAAATCACTCGTAGTTTGATAATCTGCCTGTATTAAAAAATTTTTATCAATGTTGACATATTCTTCAGCATTTATCTGCATACTAATGTCTTCAAGCTGTCCTATAAATGTCTAAATTCCATCAATGTGCGATACTTCAAAAAATTCTTTCATTTCTTATTCAGGTTGGTTTCAAATTCAAAACTAGTTTTTCCTTTATAAGGTGAAAAAAAAATTATTATTTTTCCATCTTATACAGGTTTTCTTTTATTCAGTAAAATTTTAAAATGCTTTCTGTTTCCATGTTAGACAGTTTCCATGTTATACAGATATTTTCTTTGATATTTCTATGGAAGTTGTTTGGGAATAAAAATATTTTCCATGTTGAGCAGGTTTCTGGCTTTTACAGTGTCCAGCTTAGACAGGTTTTACTGTATATATGTATGTTTATAACAAAATTTTGCAGAATTGTCGTCATCATAATTTTTTTTTTCTTTCTTTGAGATTATGGTGATTCCATCATCATTTGTATTTTTTATTGAAAATTATTTATGAATAAAAATATTCAGAATTGCATTTTTATACTAAGAATTGTTAATATACTATAATCAAAATCTACATTCTGATCAAATTTGCCTAACAAATTTTTACAAAGAACTCAAATATCAAATTTTATGGAAAATCCATCCAATGAGATTTGAACATGATAAATGTAGGAGGACTTGACAATGATAGTAGATTTCAAATATTGTAAATATTTCTTTAGTATGCATTATTAAATAAGTTTGTTAGAAAATATTTAAATATGCTTTAAATATAATAGTTAATATTTAAATTTAAATATTATTAAATCAAACATTTATTTATTTTTCAAATTTAATTTTTATAGGTATATCATGCAGTTCTGAAAAATTAAATAATGGTCAATCAACAGAAAGTTTACTCTCTATTATTTCTGATAGTGACAGCAATCAGAATCCAACCCCCATTCCTCCACCACGTAAGGTAAATTATATAGCAATGATGTTTTTTAATATAAGTATAAAATTATGAATAATTTAGGATAATTTCTTTAAAAGTACAATTATTTTCAATTTGCACAAATAATTGAGGCAGAAGTTTTATGTAACTCAGATTTTGCATAAGTCAGAAAAATGATTTTGTTACAGAAGTTCTGAATCAAAATGCCTAGGGTTAGATAGACTGCAGTAATTTCAACTCCATAATTTTATGGTGCCATATTTTTTCTTGATTGAAAAGAAGACAGTGCCATATAGAATGCTATCATATTAGTAATAGTGCAATTAAGATCAAGTATAAAAAGACAAAAATAAATAATTTAAAGTTTTAATGTATATTTAATCGAATAATTTGTCAGCTCAAACAAATGAAAAAACACAAAAATTTTAATTTTATTATCGTAAAAATTATATTATATATATATAGAAAATAAATAACATTATAATATATAGAAAATTATGTACATTGTATCATATAAATTAATTATTAGCCTATTATATAATTAAATATGTGAGAGATTTTAATTATCATTTAAATTATTATTATTGTTGGGCACTGGAAAACCACGGTGACGGAATTATCTCTGGAGTATTCTCATTTATTACGTGCATTTTTCTAGAATATTTTAAAATCTCTAACGTTTCCACCCATTTAATTTCCTTTACATTTCGTACCGTCCTCACTGTTTTAGCTTCATTCCAGTGGATGTTAATGTTATTACTGTAAAATGCTTTCACAAGTGCTGTTTTAAATTCTCCTTTCTCTATATCCTTTTTGTGTTCTAAAAATCTAATTTTAAACGATCATACAGTACTTCCTATGTAAACTTCTTATCTGTTTGTATCGTTGTTATAAAGCGGAATTATATAAACACCAGCTTTCATTTCCGGTTGTAGTAGCGATTTATTAGCTGCTTTTAAACCACAACTGATCTAATTTTAAACGTTAAGAAATTTACTAAGCAGACAAAAGGCAAAAGAAACCCCGTTAGCTAGTTATTTACAACTTATAATCATATCATAAGTTGTAGTTCTTGCATACGGAAGTTTTATGTTATATTTATTCAAAGCCTTTCTAATAGGTTCTAAGGCATAATCATAGTTTATTGGTCTTATATATGTTGCATTCATTTCTTCGGCTGATGGATTTGTATCATTGTTAGTAGTATCATACATACGTGTGTTTGTCATGTGATGTTGTATACTGTTGTAAATGTGTTGAATAAAAGATTTTTTATATCCATGTATTTGTGCTTGGTGTATTATTTTATTAAATTCAACAGATTTAAGTTCATCATTCTCGCTTCATTAAGCCGAAAGTTCTACGGTAATAAAATTAAATTTTTTGTTTTTTTTTTCACTTGTTTGAGCTGACAAATTATTCGATTAAATATATATAAGAAGAAAGTGAAAAGAAGAATAGTAATATTATAAACAGTTTTAATAATGTATACTATGTTTGCATTGTAATCTACAAACACAGTAAATATTTTTATGTACTATATTTGAAACATATATATATATATATATATATATATTAATTTTCTATAAGATTAACTTCTTGATGTCCAGCAGATATTAGAAATAATATCTAATTAATATGCAAAAAATTCACATTGTGAAATCTTGCTTAATTTTTATCAAAATCTTTTAAAATTTTTATCATTAATTATGTTTTTCATTTTCATTCTATCAATGTGAACATTTTTACAAATTTTATATTTTCACAGTTTTTGTTCCTTATATGATATTAAGGAAACATGATTTTTTTTGTATGAAATCTTAGCCATCCAATGGAATATTTGTTATTTTTGGATAGCAGCAAGCCATCTGAATAAAACAAGCAATGAATGAAGAAACTTGGACCATATTTTAAAAAATTATCAATTAAAAAAAAGCATTATGCAGATTTTCATTAATGAAGTTATGTCATATATTTAGTTGAAAAGTAAAATAAATTTATTAAAATATTGCAATTATTATTAATAAAATATATTTATTGATATTTTTTTCTTCATATCAATAATTTTTATCATTATTAATTTTATTATTTAATAT
>AYEL01023222.1:0-14129 GCA_000484575.1 Olivierus martensii
CGGCCTATTATGGCCCTCCTCAGCCGGTAATCTCAAGCGAGTGACTCAGAGATTACCGGCTGAGGAGGGCCATAATAGGATGAAAGCATTTCCGAAAAATAATTGTATTACAGTGGGTGATCAGTTATCAAACAGTTCGGATAACGATCACTTTACAGAACAATCTGTGGGACCCGCCTACTGACCGAATGACAGATCAGCTGGAAAAAGGTATAGCTGCGTGGTAAATCTGTGGCTTACCATTCTGAAGGATCCGGGGATCCAACTCCTCCAATTTTTAGGAGGAATCTGAGTCCGGACCATTGAAACCCATCCTTCAACTTCCAGTTGACCCCATCATGTGTTGGTCAGCCTGTGATGATGGCGGCTCTATAAGTGGCCTCCGCCATTAGTAAGCCTGTGATGATGGAAGCTCTATAAGTGGCCGCTGATAGATAAAAATATTCCAAGAAGATAGTTTGGCTCAACTAACCTAACGGAATGACAGGCTTAGGCCTTGCGTGCTCGTGGACTTATGGGTAAGGATGGAAGAAAAGTAATTTTCCCGATTAAAATGAACTCGGAACCAATGTAAAACAAATCAAAGTTTTATTAAAGAAGGTTAGAGAGAGATTTTACAATTTTTTGGTGTTAGAATGGCACCCATACCAGGTCAAACAGGCTTGGAGATCTCTACCACGACGATGCTATTAATCACTTTTGAAAAATCCTGAAGGAGAGAGAAAAGCAATCGATATTGGACAGATTCTTTATCGGAAAATAAATATAATAGATGAAAATGTAAGACTATGTATGTATATATTATTATTATTATATATAAATAAACATAAATAAAAAATTATATAATTTCTTACTATGTTTTTTTTTGTGTCTCCGGAACGAATTAATCAAATTCCCATTAAAACCTATGGTAAATCGATGATCGGTTAATGAACAATTCGGATAATGAACATTTTCTTGGAACGGATTATGTTCGTTAATCAATCACCCACTGTAATTCACTCCATTTTATATGAAATAAAAAGTATACAAATTGTATTTCAAAGAAATCACAACAAGCACTTGAAGCAGGATAAAAACACTAATTTATTATTAGATATATATATAATATGCACTACATATACCATATTTATGTTTTTTTGTCTCTCCGGAACGAATTAATCAAATTCCCATTAAAACCTATAGTAAATCGATGATCGGTTAACGAACATTTTCTTGGAACAGATTATGTTCGTTGACCGATCACCCACTGTATTGGTATATGTAGTGCATATTATATATATCTAATAATAAATTAGTGTTTTTATCCTGGTTCAAGTACTTGTGATTTCTTTTGTCAGTAGAAGCAGCGGAACTCAGTTGTTTATACTTGTTGTGATTTCTTATAGTTGTAAGTCTTTTACTAATTTAAAATAAGGTTTATAATAAAATTTATTTATTCAGTGTGAATATAGTAAATTTATTGTGTGGTATTAGAAGCAGCAGAACTCACTTGTTTATTGTATTTCAAAGATTAAACAGCACTATTAGCAGCTAAGATTTCTTTTTATTTTAAAGATACAAACGTTTTTGTATATATTATATAAATTATATTGTATTTCCAATTGAATGTAGCCTAATGATGGCCTAATCACCAAAAACATTTTGCATCTTTAAAATAAAAAGAAACTTAGCTGCTAATAGTGCTGTTTAATCTTTGAAATATGAGTATTAGTAGTAGTAAATAACAGTTTATAGCATACAAATTGCGTATATCTTCATTCTAATAAAACAAAAGTCCACAGAATATTAAGTAATAACTAAATTAATTAACAATAAAGTTGTTGCTACATAACTAATCCTATTCAACAGCTTTTGAATATATTTTATAGAATGGCAGCGAATAAAATTTACTTTTTGCTTAATATACTGTGGACTTTTATATTGTATATTTTATATGGTTATTTGTTATATATAAAAATAACTTTTTAATTCCTTCAAAAATGAATTTTATTGTTATAATTATAAAAATAAATATTTTAACTCATACAATATACTAGATTTTAATGTTCTTTATAGAAATTAATTACATATATTTACAAATAATAATCTATTTAAATTTTTTTTAATTTTTGAATCAAATGACATACCAAGTCTGGAATAATTCTTTAAACATTTGATAGTTATGTATATTTTGAAAATGTTTTATTTTCATTTATTTTTGAAACATAATCAGCAAAAATTCTTAGTTAGTTTAATGATAAAACAACAATTATCAATAAAGAATAAAAGTGAGTAAGTTACTGTCAATTGAATTAATTTATTATTTTATAAATTACAATATTACAATTTTATAAAATTCACAGCCTTAAGAAATATAGTATCTAGGCATATATTGAGACAGGATTGCCTGCCTCAATTTTGGTTTGAAACTCAAGCATCACCAATATTCTTATAAAAATCATATGCAAATATCATTTATAATTGTTTTTAAAATTGGTTTAAATCATATTTTGAATTTGTCATTGTAATATAAAAAAACTGACAATGTGTTTTCCTACATTTTGAGGAAATATGAAATGCATATTCACCCATACTATTAATTATAAATTAATGTTATTGATCTTCAATCTGGTCTTCTGATTCCAATTCATCACCAAAGGTCCATAAATACAGGAAATCCTGACTTCTACAGTTTCATAAGTTACTATTTTAAAGTATTTATATATTATAGTATAAACAATAAAAATATATTTTTGAAAATCTGATGAGCAATTTATAAGCTTTAAAACTGCTAGTTTTAATAAATGTCTAATGGTTGTCATATACTTAGTCAATATTGCATCATTTACAGATGATTATTGATCATTTACAGATCAACAGTTTTTCAATGTAATTGTTTCAATGTGAAAAAGAACTATCATAGAAAATTTTAATAGTTTTGTATGTAAAACAATGGAAAGTTTTTATATTTATTATAATAAATCTCTTGTATTTGTGAACTCAGCATATGCAAATTTATTTATTTGAACTTACAATCAAGCCATTCTATATCTTTTTAATTGATTCATCACATCTATTATGTGATATGCAGAATAAAATATAAATAGGAGTATTCTCATGTCCATATTCTTTCTAACATAATTGCACAATTAAAATGCTTAATATCTTTTAGTTATCTCTGTGTGAAGCTGGTGTTAGTCATCAGTATATGATTTTACTGCTATAGTATAGCTCTGGTTTTAGCAATGATGTTTCTAAATGCAAAGTATGAATGTGCTATTTTTACATAAGATGAAAGTTTTATAGTTAACTAAAAAATTGAATTTCTTAATAAATTACAATGATCTATTAGGAAGTGCTATTACAAATTAGTTTGGCACAAATAACTCAACTGTATGATTTGCATTTTGGCAGCTAAAAATCTAATTGCAATATAGATACATGATATTTTTCATGCTAATTTATTAATTTGCATTATAACAACACTATATTGTATATAAATTAGAGACTTTTAGAATATCTTTAGCACAAATAGGATTGCTAATTTGTACTTTTTAACATGTGTGAATTGTAAAACTAATTCTCTAGCAAATATATTTTTTCTTTACCAAAAACCATATAGAGTATACTCCTATTAACCAGGATAGTTGGGAAATGAATTACCCAATTCCCTAATATTCCCTGAATAATATGCAAAATACTCAAAATAATATACAAAATTATGAACAATATTATAATTACATTTAATATTAAAAAATATATAAATTGCATTCATACACATATTCAATTGTTCTATTATTTTTCAAAAAAGGAAACAAGAAATTGGTTTATATGCAGCAAGAAATTATTGCAATATTTATAATTTTGTTTTTTATAATTTTTATCACCAATTTTTTATGATATAATAAAGAAATGAATCTGGGACATTTAAAAATCTTCCAGATAAAATCTAATTACTAATTAAACTTTTGCTTATCTAACATAAAACATTGATAATTAAACATCACTTCTGGGTTGTAGATTAACCTGTTATTCCACAACCCAGAAGTAATTTTAAACTACAGGTAGCCCAAGACTTACAACAGGATTCCATTCCAATGTCTCTGTCATAGTTCAATTCTGACATAACTCAATTCTTTTTTAATTGTTGATTTGTTTGTTTTCTGTTTTAATATTTTTTATAAATTAGGTTTCTATTTAACTTAAAACAGTTAAATTTAAAACTTTCCTAACTTAATGACTGATGAACAAAAAATAGTCAGCAATCTATCATCAAACATATATATTAATGTAAAATAGATACTTTACTAAAATACATCATAAAAATACAGTAATATACTACTCTGTAATAAATTTTATTACAAAAATCAACTGCCATGATATATGCCTTTAACTATTATAAAACAAACTTTTCCAAAAGAATTATTATTTTATTAATGAAAGTTCAATTGTTCTGAACAGAGTAAATCAGCAAAAAATATAAAGCTATCCTATATATTATTACAGTAATATCTGATTGCATCATTATGATTTGTCTTAAATTTTGAACCAATTTTAAAAAGAATGGCATTTTCAGAAAGCTTATGTCTCAGCATTGAAGTAAATACTTTATTTTTTTTTCCAAATTAGGCAAGTTTGAAATTTTTTTTGAAACATTTGAAACTATATTTATTTTGCCTACTAAATAACAAGTTTATGCTATTATGGTATTTTATTACTAAATTTGCATTATTAATACTTTTTTGATAGAATATTTTGTGTATACTTTTATACCATCCATCTACGCGGAGTACATGAAAGTATGAATACTATTATATCATCATAACATACATCCGCAGTATGTCGTAAGCGTCCCGTATTTAATTAATAATTAATCTACCGTTTTGCCGTCGCTAGATAATGCTGGATTCTGCAACGCGACTGACTGTTTAGTGTATATTTTTTCACCAAAATATATAACTGGAAGCGAAGTGATGATGGTAAAATTGAAAATGTTCTATTCGCGCTAGGTTTGAACTTAAGCATTAGCGATAATCCAATCCATGGTCGATCGCAATTATTATATTGCATTATATAATTGTACCAAACATTTAATGCATATTTTGGGTATACCATATTTTGCCATATTATTTTTGCTGGAAGAAAGGGACTCATCTTATTTCATGTAAACGATATATTCCTTGAATAAATTTAATTTATTCAGGAAAAATATCGTTTATGCATAATAAGATAATGTGCAAAAACTGGAAATGTTAAGTTACAAAACACAGAAACAATTTTAGAAAATAATATTACTAACTTCTCTACAAGGAACTAAAAAGTTTCCTCAACGGCAATGTAAACAGAAAATAAACGCTCGCAGCGCCAAATAATTAGGAATATAAATTAACGTAATAATTTTATGATAACAGCATAAAAGAAACTGAAATATTATACAATTTATAAATTAATCAAAATAATAAATTACAATAATTTAAATGTTGTTGTTCGAATTCGTTTGACCTTCGATGTCACACAGATTATTATAATCCTTTGGCCGGATTGGTCGCATGGAAACGCTTTGGCTTTCTATTCTGCAGAATCCAGAATCGATATTCTCGGGTCCTATCTTTAGAAAATATTTATCATCGAATCCGGACCCGGCTTGTGGATCACCGTCATGGATAGCCTACTCAATGTTAGAAAAACGAAGCCGTTATCGGTGAGGTCCGCCATGTTACCAGTGGAGTACTTTCGCGAACGTACAGTACTCTGCGTTAGTAATTGTTTCTATCATCAATGTTCTCTCTTAAGATTGCTACTTTGAAGAACTCTCAATCAGAGTATTCTTTATAGAAATAGTCTTGGCAATAGTAATCTTGATACTTCGAGCTGAGTTAATATCTAAATTTATTGATCAATATTTAAATTTCACAACTGTAGTTATAATGAGATAATAGTATCAAAGATTTCGTTCAAAACTTTTAGTAAAAATCTTATGGTGTTGATATTTTGATAAATTTTAAAATTATATTCTGTATTGTATTTTCAATTTATTAATCGCTTTATTAAGAATAATACTTTAAATGTATTATTTTTCATAATAGGTTCAATTGGATTAATTGAATTTAAATTATTTTTTCAATCCACCAGATGGTACTGTGTCGGAAAATATTTCAAAGAAAGTTTGATAAAGTTTGATCATTTAAGTAATTATACATTTTATTAATTAATATTTACGATTTAGTATAAACTAGTCATCTGTTACATGAAGAAGACAAGTAGTAAGGATATTCAGTTGTCCAAATCTCTCTCCTGGTTACTTCGTCATGGAGCTAATTCTGTAGGTTTAATCATTAATGATGATGGTTACGTAGATCTGGAGTCTATCTTACAATTAAAACAATTTCGTTCTTATTCTATATCAGATATTACACGTATTGTAGAAAATAATGATAAGAAAAGATTCTCCCTTCGTGAAACAAACGATAAATTACAAATCCGAGCCAACCAAGGGCATTCCATCCCATTATCCGAAGAAAACCTTTTAAGTTTATTGACTGTGAATGACCTCCCTGAAAATGTCATCCATGGCACATTTTTGAAAAACTGGAACCGTATTAAAACCGAAGGAATTTCTAGAATGAATCGTAATCATATTCATTTTTCTCCTGGATTTGCAGATGATCCAGAAGTCATCAGTGGGATAAGAAAGAACTGTCAAGTGACCATAATCATTGATGCAAAGGCAGCAATAAATGATGGAATAAAATTTTACCGATCGGAAAATAATGTCATATTAAGCCCTGGAAATGAATATGGTTTGCTTCCACCAATATATTTCAAAGAAGTGATAAAAAATAAAACAAAAGAAGTTTTGTATCCAAACAGCTGAAACTTTTTGTTAAAAATTAAACTATCCTTTAATAAATTTATAAGTAAATATTTAATTCAAAGGATTGTTAAAATAAATATATATTTATTGTAAATTTATTTAATCTATACATTATTCAATTCTGGACTTATAAAAACAAATACCTTGCCAAACTAAGAAACAAATTTTTTATTCATAGGATCATTTTTGATCTTAACCAAAAGTCTGTTTCAATTTACACATCCAGGAATTCTGGATATGTAAATAGACTTAAGACTGAAAATGTTCTTATGAATAAAGAGATTTGTTTCTTAGTTTGGCTAGGTGTTTATCTAATTTATTTAATTAGATAAGCAAATATAATTTATAAACTTTTTATAGGATTGTTATATTAAAACTTTATTTTTAGATAATAAAATTATCATCTGGTTTTAGTACATTTCTTTATATAGAAAAATTCACAGTTGTTTTTGTAATGCCATATGGTCTTATTAAATTGCAATCAAGTTTATAAAAAAAAAAAAATGGCAATTTTTTTTGATTAAGTAAGAATTGCATAATTGAGAAGTACATTCCCCAAACTTGTTCAATACAATTTTCATCAATTATCAGAAACCATATTTAATGCACTTTATCACCAGAATCAACTACATGGAATTTGTCTGGATTCTTTGGTAGTAATTTTAAAATTCAAATTTAAGGAAGAATAGAGAGTTAGACATATTTTGTTGGTTTATTCATTAAATGCAGAAATGTTTCATTTATAACAATGAGTATGTATATTCATTCATTTTTGCTATTTCTGTTGTATCTGTTTTACTGTTTATTGATACACCTCCTCACACATACAAAAATCCATCCAACTTCCAAAAGTTTAGATTCTTGGATTTCTGTAATCTGGATTTTCACTGTACTTAATAAAAGTCATTGCTTACATAATTTATTGCTTTATTATTACATGATTTGGAATTTGGAGATATGCCATTTACTAAAGCTGGCACAAAAACTGAAACATGCAATGAACTGAGTTTTCAATTTCTGTTCTTTTTTTTTGACTGAATAACTTCTCATACATATGAAATCAGCAGCTTATTAAGCCATGAGTAGAGTAAGATTTGAAAATTATAATGTACCACACATTGAATATCATCTCTCCCCTGTATTCAGTAAATATTTGATGAAAATGGATTAAGAGAGTTTTGAAATACAAGTAAGAGGCTTCAATTAATTCATATACTACCATTTGAATTATTGTAAGATACTATGATGTTGAATTTTACAAATTTCAAAAAAATGTAAAAATTTAAAACAACAATAATAAAAATACAAAAGTTTTATTTTACATATTTATAAAACAATTTAATTACATGCAATTAATTTTCTTTCCTTTCAGAGTCATTCTTGATTTCATGTGAATATTTGCATTCATCACCATAACAGCATCCTCCCTGAAAAATAAATAATCATCAATAAATACTAATTAATCAATTTATTTAAATACAGGATGGCTATAATTAAAAAGATGGTGTTTAGAACCCAATAGCCAAGAATCTGTTAGGCCAAGCTCAACCAAACTATATGGTAAATACTTTCCAGAATATGAGAATTTGATTTTGATAAAAAAAAATAAATAGTTCTGAAATGTGCCACCAGAGCAAAAATGCCACTGTTAAAGTTAAGAACACATAAGAAAGAAAACAAAAGTCCACAGTTGACAATAGTTTTTATTCTGACTCAATTACAAATACAGTTCAATATGTTACCCTTGCACATTTTCCAAAAACTGCATTCTATGAACTATATTTTCAACTGCAGAAAGCAGCAAATCTCCAAAGATTTGGATCGTGCAAGAAAACAGTGGAGATTTCTCTCTCTTTCGTATTAATCAGTCCTTCAAAGTTGCTAAATTGTCTACATGTCCTTAGTAAACCGAGGTTTTT
The DNA here is from genome assembly GCA_000484575.1 of Olivierus martensii. Lineage (NCBI taxonomy): Eukaryota > Metazoa > Arthropoda > Arachnida > Scorpiones > Buthidae > Olivierus > Olivierus martensii. The sequence goes on from AYEL01023222.1 coordinate 8,776, forward strand.
AAATACCTCCACAACCAAAATCCTATAGAATGAGATTAGGCAGACAGGCTGGCCATTTTGTAGGGAATGTTTGAATAATTATTTAATCTTGGTGAAATGTCATAGGACTTGCTGTACTGTCAATCTTATGTGAGGGGTGATCCATCCTGCATAAATACGGTTGTGTCAAGACATCCACACTGTTGGAGTTGTAGAATAATGAAATTGGGCAGCATTTATTGGCATTTCCCTGCAGTGACAAAACAAGTCACTGGTTCTGTTGTTTTCAATTCTTCAAAAAAGTATAGATCAATTATGAACAAGGCAGTAAAAGCCACACCACATTGATTTTCAGTAGATACAAGGGAATTTGATCAAATACATAAAAATTGTTAGATTTGGGTTACTGAGAACTCTTATGTATTGACAGAATCACTGAGATAAAAATGGGCCTCACTGCTCCATAGAAGTTCAAAGGCCTTGCATTGAACTTCCTATATGCACTTCCATCTGAGCTAGGAACAGATGAGAAAAGTCAAGTGAGTTTCTGCATCATTTGGAAGCAGTTGTTGGACTTAGATCATCTTGTAAGCAAAAAACTTCAGCATTTTGCACAAGCTTTTTCACATGGTTGAATATAATGGAAGCTACAGATGGCAGTTGTAACTTGTTCAAGTTCTTCATTTGATATCAGTTTGCATCCTCTTACTGATTGCATTTATAAAGATCTGTTTTTTTTTTTGTGAAGTGTGAGGTCATTTTTTGCAAATTGATAATAGTCAGGATCTTTCTGTAAGTCCTTTGCTATGTGGAATAACTGAAGTGCAACAGAAGCATTACCATTATTTTGTTAATAGAGCTTTATGAGCAAAGTACAATCATGTAAACAGAGCATTGCATAAAGTAATAATTACATCAATGCTTAGTAAGTCGTATCAGAGCCATGCCACTCCTGTACAAGCTTATATGTGAATCTGATGATATAAATTGATTAAAATTTGTATAATTTAGCATTTGCAAGTGTGAATTTGCATATTAACTTAGTGAACAGCTCTTTTCCCACTTGGTGGTGCATTTCAGAACTACTTATTTTCTTTACTGAAATTGAATTCCCATAGTCTGGAAAGTATATATATCAAATTTGGCTGATTTGGTCCAACAGATTCTTGGCTATCAGGCTTAAACACCTTCTTTTTCATTATGACTGCCCTCTACTTTATACTAGCTCTTTCAAGCTTGTGTTTTATTTGCATTTATTATAAATATGAATTGGTTTATAATTCAAAAATTAAAAAAAAAGCAGCACCATTTTTTGAAAATGCGATTAATAATTAGAAAAAAAATGTTAGAAATTGTTTTAAATAACCTTTAAGAATCTTTTGCATGGATATAATTTCAGATCCTTTTCATTATCAACAGATCTGCTTCTTTTTCCTTGAAATCTTTTCTGTTTCTCCAATTGTTTGTCTGACCATAAACTGAAAAAAATTTTAAATAACTCTATATATAATTTACAAAATGTTTTAGAGAATTATAATGATCATTAACCTGGATTTAGCTCTCATTTTTGGACCCCAATGGGGTAAAGGATTAACTTGAAATCTACAAAGATTTTGCAAACGAGATATTGGATTTGCTTCTGGATGCATTTTAAAACTTATTTCAGTCCTACAAAGAAAAGAAATTTGTTAAATAACATAAAGCAAGAATTTATATTTCAATAAATTAATATCAAAATATTACAAGTGTCTTATGATACAAGATTCTTTCTGTGAATCTTGTATAAAAAGCATTCCAATTAATATTTATGTCAGTATAATCTTATTTTGTGATGATTATAAAGGCATTACCAGAAATTTCATAAAATATTTGAGTATACAAAGTTACAATAGCTAAAAACATTTTCATTTTTTCACATATAAAATTTGTAATGTAAAAAAGTTAGCATACTGATTAAATCAACATAACACAATCATTTCTAAATTCATAATTTAAATATTTAAAAAGTGACTGAAACAAACTAATATTTTAAAATGTTTTCTGTCTATGTATGCATACACAATGTTTTAATACACGGATCAATTCATATAATAAACAAAATATATGTAATCCAAATTCATATAATAAACAAAATATAGTATATCAATTAAAGCTTGGCCAATAAAAGAATAAGAAATTTATTCAAATCTATTTTTATAAATTGCTGACTTTTTATTCATCTCACAGAGGAAAATAATTTTCCAGAAAATTATGCACAATATTATAAAAGGCAATAAACTTTCCAGAAGAACAAAGTATTATGTAGAATTTTTCAAAAAGTGATGGAATAGCTGTCCATTCCCTGTATCTGAAATGGCAAAACAGAATAATTGGACTAATGGCAGATATAACAAAAATAATTACATATGATGATGATATAACAAGATTCAAATTTTACACATATAAATCTTGATATCTCTGAAGTATATAAATTTATTACTATCAAAAAGGTACCAGAAATTGTTCAAGAATTTCAGATAGATAATATAACTAATTTGACAACTCTTAGGACATCATGATGCTGGCACCCTGGCTAGCAATAAAAAAAAATTAAAAATTAAGTGAATTTATAGGTTAGAGTGGTATAAATTAAGCTGCCAAATCATATAGGATGCTCTTGGCAGCAATCACTTTTAGAGCTCATCACAAATATTCATTTATTATAGCATTTGGAATCCACTGATCTTTTATTTTCAATTTGTGCATTGACTTAAGCAGCATATTAGGTCACATCATCATCATCATGACATGCCAACATTGTGATGTTATCCATTGTTATATCACCTGGATCCTATAACTTTACACACTTTATAGAAAATAATTTGATAATGAATCATTGAAAAAGTATCATTTTATCATATAATTTATTTAATATAGCATTTGGAATCACAGACTTTATTCAATTTTAATGTTGATTTAACCAGTATATGTCATGATATCATCATTGTATTACATGACATCATTGTGATGTCAACTACTGTTACATCATTGTGACGATATGCAACAATAGGTTTAGGTAACATCACTGTTATATCATACTGATGTTATAATGACATCATCCTAAATTTGGATATCATTATGAAGGATTTAAATGAAGGCATTTTCACCACCACTTCAAAGTGCCTAGCCCCTGGAGCAATCTTGATCATAAGTAACTTATGTCACCCACAAAATCATAGGAAGTCTCCATGCACAACTTGGTTCTGATGGATCAATGGTGTGGGAGCCCTTGTAGAATAAACGAAAAACTGCATTATATATATATTTAAAAAGAAATATAAAATGGACCAGCCAGTAAAATAATTTTTCCTACTGCAGCATTGAACTGACTGACTATTGTTTCTCCCATTACACTTGACTGGAAAAACAGTTAAGCTCATTTCTTAAACAGAGCAATCCTCAACTCCTTCTTATTTATTATGTCTACCATATTTACATACTAATTAAAAATATTTCATTTTGTAGACTTAATTATAGTCTAGAAAATGAAATATTTTTAATTAGGATTAATTATTTTTAATAACTAATTTTAAATTACCAGTTTCTCAAACTATAATTGTATCATATTCCAATGTATTCCAATATTACGTTCTAGATTTTAAGTAATCAGATTGTGGAACTATTCTAACTTTTTAAAGGTTATCTCTATGTTCTCAAAGTCTAGCTGAGTGTCAATGTTTTCAAAATAATTTTTTATAACAATACTGTTTTCTTTTTATTTGTTATGCATAAGTATTTTGCATGGAATACATATTTTAAATTATTATTTACATAAAAGTAAGAGATTTTTATATACATTTCTGAAAAGATCCTTTTAAATGTGATTTTCATTATAGCAATATACTATATCAATATATAAACCAGGAGTGGGCAACCTTTTTTTGTAGGGGGCCGTATAGAAAAATTTATGGTGGGCCACGAGCCAAAACAAAAACAATTGATGATAATAGTATTTATTTAAAAAAGAGAAGGTACAGATATGTAAGTATACATAGCATTAGTATTAGATATAATAAAATAATGTGACCCGCAGGCCGGAGGTTGCCCATCCCTAATATAAACAATTAATATTTTACTAGATAGCATTTGGTAATTTCAGTATACTTATTTAAATCTTTATCACTATGTATAGATTACTTTTTTTGCATTATAGGGATAATATCTAATACTTATACATGTATTGATCTTAAAAAAGGCATAACAAATAACAATAGATATTTTTTTATAATCAATTAAAAAGATAAAGATTTTAACCTTATTTCTTTATTTAATATAACTTCACCAGGTGTATTAGTTAAATCACGCTTCACTGGATGTAACTTAACCTAAATACATTACAAAATCATTAAATAGTTAAACTGCATAAAATTTTTTATCATCATATTTACATTTATACTAATATAATCAAGAAGTTTGTGGACTGGCAGTCATGTGGTGATATCATAAAGTGAATCCCAATGTACATGATACAGTCATCAAGCCACAGATGTTGATACTATACAGATGATAAAATATCATTAGACTTGAAGTTATTTGGTAAAAATAACAGTTTATGTGAGTCAATGCATAGAACAACAGCTAGTCCATAATCTTTTTGACTATACCGATATTAAAATTTATATTAAAAATGAATTTTCTCATTAAAAAAAACTAAGAAAAATCAATATTTCTTTTAATAAAAAAATTTCTTAAAATTTTTTATACCCAACTTCTCACTATATCCCAGATTACATCACTTGGTGCATCAGTTTTCAATGATTGTTTGCAGGCATGTGACAGAGAGACCTTATATCCAGCATTTAATACTGCTGATCTAAATTTTGAATATTTAACTTCAAAAAAATTATAAATAGCAAAATTTTTATAAAACAGAAAAAGAACTTTATTACCTGAACTCTAATATACTTGGTGTTACAGAATGAACAATAGAACAAAGGTCTGAAACTGTATAATAAAGTGGACAGTTTTCTAATTCCTGTTAAAAGAAAAATCTTTATAATTCTAAAAATTTTTAGGAAATCATTAATTTATTAATAAATTTAAATGGTTTTATTTCATACAGAGAAAAAAATTATATCATATTTTTATAATTTCTAATTTATATTTAGAAATTTAAGGATTCACATTTAAATGACTGCAATAATTAAAAATAAAACAAAATATAGCTATTATGCTATAATTGAGCTAAAATAATTTAAATATGGTCAAAGACTGCAAATCAGATATTTAGGATATTGCTTATAAACCAAGAAGTTTAGAAAACTATTATTTTATTCTTATAATATTGTATATTATTAGATTTAGCTATATTTTACATGAGATTATATATATATATA